>CAUYRH010059295.1:0-10957 GCA_963574655.1 Perodicticus potto
CCCACACCACACACCAAAAAACTGGGACCCACACTTAGAATGGCCTGAAAGAACCATTCAAAAGAAAGTAAGTAGAACCGTAAACAAAAATGTCCTAGGAGGTAGGGCAATTGGTGGGATCACACCTACGGTGCATCTTAGCAGGGTACTGTTGAAACTTATTAAATGTAGAATATCAATGTCTTCATATAGTGATTAAGAAAATGCCATGAAGGCTATGTTTAATAGTACAACCAAAACATTTCAGATTGTATATGAAGTCAGTACTTTGTGCCCCATGATTGCACCAATGTACACAATTGTAATTTAATAGAATTATTAAAAAAAAAAAAAAAGAAAAAAGAAAAAGAAACATGTCCTTGGGACAGAAAGGCAAACGCGACTAATACTCTCCAGAAGAATTCAAAAGCATTTCACAGAGAAAGTGAACTTTTAACTTGACCCTGAGGGATGACTCATATTCTACAGGCAGAGAAAGGCAGAAAGGGTTACTAGGTAGTTGGAACAATATGAACAAAGACTCAGAGGCGTAAAAATTCATGAAGTATAATTAATTATGTTTAAGGCATGACTTAGCTTTCTGAAAGTAGTATTTGTGTGTCATCGTTAACCAAAAGGTTGGGAAAATTAATATTATGAAACTATCCTTGGTAAATAAGTAAATAATCGGTCTAACAATGTTTTAACTTTCTTATTTATATTAGTCTACCTTTCCCATCAATATGTTGTCACTAAAAATAAAATCAATAATCCATTTGCTGCAATGGGAAATCTGGAAATAAGGAAGTCAATTATAGAATGACATAGTTCTAGGACAACCTTTTTCTTGCCCACAAAGGAGTCTCAGTTCGGAGACGCCATCGGAACATAAGGAATGCCAAGTGCCCTGATGCCAGCACCAAGGGAAAAAGAGGCAAGATATCTTCCCTAGAACATGTAAAGCTATTTGCTACCACTTAAATTACAATGGTTTTTCTGTTAATACCAGTAACAAGTTACTAAGCTTGCCTCAAGTTGGGTGCTAGGCAGGGGCAGTAGCATAAACAGATAGCAATGCCTTCATTTTGCCAGGGTGGGGAGAGCTGGTGGGTAGACAAAGTATACGTTATTTAAAAAAATAAAGATCCAAGAGAATCCTGGGTACATACTAAGTGATGGTTTCAGGCTGCAAGAACAGAAGCACAGAGCCAACAGTGGGAGATGTTTACGTGCAGGGAAAAGATTTGAAATTGAAGTTGCTCTGAACAGTGAAATGAGCTCTCAAGTGGAGCTGAAAATGGAGACAGGGAAAAATGCGGAGTGTAGCTGGAACAACTCAATTGGAAATCAGCATGCCCAGAGTGAATTTCCTGAAACCTCTTCAGTCAAGTAGAACAAAATAGCAAAGAAGCAATAAAAGAATAAATGACCTAGAATTATTGGCCTCATCAAGCATAACCTCCTGCACAGGGCTGGTTTCAGAAGCAGATGTAGAGAAAGTACAGCCCTACATGACTTTCCTCACTGTAGATGATCTTTTAAGCTTTGTTATCTGACAGGACACTATTGAATGTGTACAATGTTATTACAAAAATCGTGTAAGTAACCAGTGGAAATCTGTGTCCTGGTACAATATTGGGAAATGTCATTTGGCTACAGATTTGTACCTTAATAAAGTTGCCCATAAATACATGCTATAAACAACAGAAGGCAAGAAATTAAGGATTTTGATGTTATATCCAGAGGCTAAATGATAAATGGTTGCTATGCTATTGTGAATAGTTAAAAAAAAAACAAACAGTAAGTTAGTTGACCCTTGCTGGGTTATAAATAACTATTAAAAGACTATTTTTTTAAACCTGAGAGATTAAAAAAAGACTCGGGGCTTTGCAGGGTTGCCTATAGAGCCCACTATGTTCATGCTTATTACTCTGTGTCCAGAGTTGACACTGGCTGAAAATTCTGCTGTCATTTGTACAGTTGCAATTCATGTGTTGCCTTTAAAAAAATAAACACTTTCTGCCAAACCCAAATGAGAAATAGTGAAACCAATTTTAATTTAAGACTTGTCTCTTCATGTACTAGATCGTCTAAAAAAATTACTCATCTCTTTATCATACTGCATGGTCAAGGCTTCCAAATCCTTCTCAAGCAAGCCCCACCTCTTCCACAAAGTTCCCATGTGATCACTCCCTGGTATGAGATGACCAGCATGGAGATGTTCTCCATTCTGATCACTCCCAGGAGAAACCATTTACACAAAATGATGCTACATTAAATTTCATGGTCAGAGGAGCATAAAGAAAGCAGGGTCATCTAAAGTCGGAAAACTTGGACTGGAGCCCTTGTTGCATCGACCTGTGTCCGTTCATTCATCTCATGGCAGCACTGAGCCTGTTTCCTTTTGTAGCAAATTCGGACTTCCCTGAGAGGCCCACTGTGTGACTCAATGAGTTCATCCACGTGGGAGAACTTTGCAAAACATGAAGTGCTCTACAAAGCTAATTATTATTTCAGAAATATTTGGGGAACACCTATTGCATTCACGGCATAGGTTTGCACACTCCATGGTAATCAAAACTGAAGAAGGCAAATTCCCAACTCTCAGGGACTTTTGAACTGGTGTGAGGCCCCTCTCTGTGAGGCTGAGGCTAGTGGATTGCTTGAGCTCAGGAGTTCAAGACCAGTCTGAGCAAGAGTAAGACACTGTCTCTACTAAAAATAGAAAAACTAGCCAGGCATTGTGGTGGGAATCTGTAGTCCCAGCTACTTAGGAGGCTGAGGCAAGATTGCTCAAACCCGAGTTTGAGGGTACTGTGAGCTATGATGATGCCATGGCACTCTACCCAGAGCAACAGAGTGAGACTCTGTCTCAAAAACAAAACTAAAGAAAGGACCTTAAAATACAGTAGAGGAGTATAAACCTGGACCTAAATCATCAAAACACAGGATAGTAAATAGCAATATCTCCGGACTTCAACTCAGTTTGACAAACATTCATGAAGCAGGATCTTGAGATTCAAAGTTAAACACAATAGGCCACTGTCACCTGTCCAGTAGAAAGACAGATACACACTACAGAGGCACACAAAGCAGGTAATGCTGACACGGTTAAAAACCAAAAGCGTACCAGGAATCAGTTAGGTCCTAGTACATAAACACATAGACCTAAATAGTCAATGGTGAAGTTTGATGGGAGGTGTCAGGGCTGAGAATCTGTTTCCAAAGATTAGGTTTTTTCTTCCAGACAAGATGAAAATGACCAGACCTGGTACTGAATTGACTGGCTCAGTGGAGCTGGGAAGAAGTGAATGAGATTCAACTGAGCTGGGAAAACATCTCAGTGAGAAATTAATGCTAGTTAATAACTACTGCAAGGCCATGAAGGAAACCAAATTGCAATGAGGGAGAAGAGAGTAGTGTCAGCAGAGGTCCGGGAGTAGGAAATGGGAAAAGCTAAGTCAGCGGATAGAGGAGGGCAGGATTCTTTGGAGGGGGGGTGTTTGTTTTTTAAGTAATAATTTCACAATAACTAACACTTGTATGGTATTCACTACCTGCTAAGGATTGTTCTAAGCATTTTACCTAGATTAACTCATTTATTGTACAACAATCCTAAGTAGTAGGTGCCCTTTTCCCCACTGCAGTGATGCTGAAACTGATATGTTGCAGAGCTGACACATCTGGACACTAAGAAAAAGGAGCCAGCACAGAGAGAGAGAGTGGAGATGAAGGGGCCATTAGAACTGAAAATAGGAGCTTGGCGCCTGTGGCTCAACAGGCTAAGGCGCCAGCCACGTACACCTGAGCTGGCGGGTTCGAGTCCAGCCTGGGCCACCAAACAATGACAGCTGCAACCAGAAAATGGCCGGGCGTTGTGGCGGGCGCCTGTAGTCGCAGCTACTTGGGAGGCAGAGGCAAGAGACTCACTTGAGCCCAGGAATTGGAGGTTGCTGTGAGCTGTGATGCCACGGCACTCTATCCAGGGTGACAGCTTGACGCTCTGTCTCAAAAAAATAAAATAAAATAAAATAAAATAAAAATAAAAATAAAAAAATAAGAACTGAAAATAGGAAGAACTCTGGAATGAGGGGTGTTTATCATTTCCCTTTCTGTGCTTTCTTTGACTCCAAACTTCTCTCCACAATAGGCATTATCACTTTTATAATCAGGAAATTAAACGATATAAAATAAGAGGTCACGTAAATGACTTATATTGCTTTTTAGATTATTCCATGTTTCTTCTAAGTAAAAATAAGCTTTCTATTGAGAGAGTTAGCTCCCTGAGAGTGGGAATGGTACCTCATTTCTCCTTTCCCCCATCAACTAGTACCTTTTTTGTGTGTATGTATTTTTTTTATGGAAATCTGACCATGAACGTGTGTGTGTATTTTAAAGGGAACAAAATCTCAGCAAAACCAAAACCATTGTCAACATTGCCCTAAATCAGCTTTCAGTATAATAACTGCCCTATATTACTGCGCTTGAGTGCTTTCACGATCTGTTTTGAATTCTCATTCCTTCCTTCCCCACCCCCGTCCATTGTTCCACTTCCCATCACCACTACTCTTAGACCTTTGAAAATAAGGAAAGACGGCTGGGTCCAGCCAGCTGGCAGGTTTGTTCTGTTATTGGCTCTTACTGCCCCGTATTGGGGATTCACAAAACTTGGGTATCCCCATAATGAGTTGAGCATACTGTCATTTGTTTTCTTGTCATTGTCATAGGCTTAGGTGAGTTGTAAATTATTTATTTATTTTACTTTGCAGTTTTTGGCTGGGGCCAGATTTGAACCCTCCACCTCTAGTATATAGGGCCGTCACCCTACTCCTTGAGCCACAGGCGCCACCCTGTGAGTTGTAAATTGAATTGCAACTTTTTAAATACAGTCTTTAGCTAAAATTTAGCTTTCCCTCAAGGTATTGGTCATTGAAATTGGTTGTTTGCTGTTTATTCAGGAGAGGAGAAAGCAGCAATGACTTTTTATATTATTATCTTCCATATTTTGATACGCCGTCCTTTCCCCTTCTTCCTTCTTAGCGAACCCATGCCCAGGTTCATGTTTCCCCTTACTGCTGTGGGAATTATGCTTCGTAGGTTCCTCACCACGGTAAGTTAAAAATTCAAGGAAGGAAGCCTATGAGAAGAAGCACATCCTCCCAAGTTCTAATGTGGGTCCAAGCAGGACTTTTTCTGGGAAAAATCATTTGGGAAAAAATAGAGGTAAGCATCTTGCCTGTCTGTATATGCTGGCTCTTGGATAAACCTACACTTACCACACCCACAAAATAGGAAGATGTCAGCACACACATACTTCACAGTAGAAGTGCTGGTGAAAGGGCTCCCAGGAAAATGAAAAGAGACCCTTAAAATAGAAAGTAGGCTCTATTCGCAATATAATTATTGTGAAGCTTCCACATACTACCTGATATTCTGCAGGTCCTTTGAATTTTTTGAACCATATAGCTATTTAGAAAAAGCATATTGAGAGGCTGCGGCAGGAGGATTGCTTCATGTCAGGAGTTTGAGACCAGCCTGAGCAAGAACAAGATCCCATCTCTAAAAACAATAGAAAAAAATAGCTGGTGAAGTGGGAGGCACCTGTAGTCCCAGCTAATTGGGAGGCTGAGGTAGGAAGATCACTTGCGCCCAGGAGTTTGAGGTTGCAGTGAGCTGGGATGATATCACTGCACTCTAGCTGGGGTAACAAAGCGAGACCTGTCTCAAGAAAAAAGAAAAATGAGAATCACCTGGGGATCTTTTATAATTCAAATGCTTGGCTCTATCCATAGAGATTCAGATTTAACTGATCTGGGATGAACACCTAGACATTAGGATTTTTTAAATGCCTCCCCACCTCCATCCTTTACCAGTGAGTCTAAGGTTTAGTCAGTCATGTTGGGAACCACTGGAATATGGTCAATCCAAAAAACCTTAAAGTTTTGGGAGTGATTGAATATACAGTATGTCTTTGGTTTTTGGAATGAATTTTAGGTCTCGCTTTTTTAATTAAGATAAGAATTACATCTGAGGTTAAAATAGAGTCAAAGCTATTCACCAAATTATGTCTCCCGTTCTACAAACAGGCACATAAACATTAACTAAAACGGCACTTCCAGGGCTGCTCAAGGGACTTACCAAGCAATCTGACCTAGTTATCTTCACACCAGCTATATGTAGCATCACTAAACTTGCTAATGAGGTAGCAAAGTACTTCGGGAGGAAAAATTATCTTTACACGCTAATGAGACTCTGAGCCAAGAAAGCAAAAGAAGCATATTATTGCTGAGAGTAATTAGGATAAGACTTACTTTTTGAAAAAGTCATCTAGGCAAAGAGGTTATATAATTCTGGCCTTGAAGACCAGGATACATGAGGAGCTTTGGGATACAGAAAGCCACTCCGGACTTTATTTCCTGGTTTCCAAGTATGGGATAGATCATTGTTCAGTAGGTCAAAGGACAGAATATTCATAGTTAAAATAACAAAACTTTTCAGACCTCAGTTACAAATAGAAAATGAAGAATCACCACCCCAATTCGGGAGCCACAAATTAAGGTAAATCATGCTTCGAAGTGCTAGTTATACGCTATCTGCAGCAAGGATCTCTACTCAGTTCCTTGGCTTTGTTTAAAGCTGCATTTCATTCGTGCTTGGTTTCATTTTCAAGGTGGGCAGCTGGATTCAGGCCCTGTCCTCCAGTGGCAAGCGCTTTTGTCCTGCCATGTACAGAAGGCAGTGAAATGCAATTCTCATGTCACTCAGTCTGAGTGGCTCTCCATCTTGTAAAACCTCTAGGATTAGGTTCATGCATGTTGTCTTTGCACAAATTTGCATTTCATCCTCAATAATATATAAACAAAGTCTCGAGAGTGACCTACTCTTCCCAGTTTGCCTTCTCAGTTTGAACACTTGAACGTCCACATCCTTCAAATGCCCTCTACCCTTGTCCCGGACAAATCAAGACGGGTGTTACCCTAAAAACAGCCAGAATCAGAATAAAGTCTGCAGTAGACTTTGCTGCTAACAAATGTGTAAGGTTAACTGCACGTATAATATTGTCCCAGTATTATAATATAAAGAAACTGAGGCTCCAGTAAATTAAGCGACCTGCCTGAGATCACACTGGTAGTAAGTGTTCCGGTTGAGGTTCAAGACCAGTTCTGTCTGGCTTCAAAGGCTGTGTTATTCCATTTCTCTCTCTGCCTCTTGCACTGTGAAGTCCATCAAGCATAAGAAATTTTAATAAAAGCTACATAGAGGAGATGTTATAAGAGCTAATGTAAAAAAAAAGGGTAATAAAATATAGAAGGAGAATGGAAATAACAAAATGTCAGAGTCTGTGTGAATTTAACAAAATATGGGGCAGAAATAAGACAACCAGCAGCTAATTGATGGATTGCAAATTACCCAAAGTCAAATTCATAAGATTCTTTATAACATCCTTTCAAGTATTTGAATAAAACACTACCTCAGGTAAAAAGAATTTGCTATTTACTAGAATAAAGTATTTTCTTCCTAATTATTTCTCTTGAAAGTGAGTAAGACTATATAGTATACATATGATTTGTTGCCTCAATTCTGGTCCTTTGATTTATCCCCTATAAAGTAAAATAGGGTCATAAAGCTGCTATTTAAGAATTGTCTAAAAGTTACAAAAACTGTTGATTTATCATTTAAATCCTAACTATGCAGATTTGTGCTTAGCAAACATTTAAATCTGGGTTAAGTCTTTCCCTATTTCTGCACTAACATAATTTCAAGGATATTGCCAAAGAAATTCATGTCCACTGCTTCTTAGCTGACATCTTTTTAATGTTTCTAATGACTCCCAACTCATCAATCCCATTAACTGCTGTCTTCACTGGGCCCTTGCACACATGCACTCCAGAGATTTCCTCTGGTAGCTACACATTGAGAGAAGGAGTTGAGTCCACCAGAGTTAATGGTAACCAGTCTTGACGTGTGACAGCTAATGGCAGGGTGTCCATATGAATCTCTCAGCAACAGTAGAGAGGCAGATTTTTTCATGCTGACCTTTAATTGACTTTTTAAAAAAAAATACCTGCTCTTCCTTCACCCCATCTTAAGGCTGTTTAGCAACTTTTTAAAAATTTTGACTACTCAGGTGTTGGGCAGACTCCAGATTTACAAATGGTAGAATCAACAACCAGCTCTAAAATCATCGGGGCTCAATTACACCCAAAGTGCCTAATATTGTGACTTACCAAATACTGCTGAAATCTTCTGGAAATGTTCAATAAATATCTTTAGGATACCATTTTCTTCTAGCTTTAGGATGTATCTTTTCTCAGAGAAGATCTAGACACGGCGCATTTCAGAGTTGTCTATGAAGGTCTTTTTCTGAGGAAAGCCCGCACCACCTTTACGCTGGTATGGGACTGAGGCACTGCTGAAATGTTACACCCATCAAAACTGACAAGCACTCCCTGGCAGCTTTTACCAGCAACCCATGACAGACCATAGGGATAGAATTTAGCCTCCCTGGATTAGATAACTCTCTAAAGCAATGGTCCCCAAACTCTTTGGCACCAGGGCCTGGTTTCATAGAAGACAATTTTTCCATGGTTGTGGGGGGTGGGGAGGGATGGTTTGGGGATGATCTGAGTGCATTACCTTTACCTCGGATCAACAGGCATTAGATTGTCATAAGGAGTGGCCAGCTCCTAACAGGTCCGTGGAGTTGGGGAATCACAACCTCACAAACCTAAAAGATACACAAGGTTTGCTGGTAACAAGGATGACTGCCTATGAACTTGATCTGTAACCGAATAGACCCTCACAGAGTTTTACACTCATATTTGTGGGCATGAACAGTTAGGGCTGGGAGTTTTCAACTGACTAAAGAAGAATATGAAAGAATCAAGAGTGGGGGGAGGTTGAGTTCCTTTTACTTTAAATTAGGTACTATATACCTATTTGGCATAATCAAATAGTGTTACCAGTTTTTTTTTTTTTTTTTTTTTGCAGTTTTTGGCCAGGGCTGGGTTTGAACCCGCCACCTCCAGCATATGGGGCTGGGGTCCTCCTCTTTTGAGCCACAGGCACCGCCCATGTTACCAGATTTTTAAAAAATCCTTATAACTGCTTCATCTACATTATTAGAGGAGAACAATGACAAGATAAGTCTGCAAGAAAAGCAAACCGACTTTTGTAATTGCAATGCCTATAAGCTCCCGAAAATCTTGTGGTTGTATTGTATTTTTTTATTTGGCCAGTGAGTATACAGATGTATTCCTTCTTCAGATTCCTTCATCCTCAAGAGGGAAGCTTCACTTTACTCTGGGAATTCATGAAGAACGTATGAATATTCTGAATAGTGACAAAAATTAAACCACACAAACAGAAAAAAAACCTAATTATTCTGCACAAAAACTCAATTCTAAGAGTGAAAGGCTAGGTACTAGTTCTAAATATAAATTTAGTACACACCAACACATATGTGTAATTATTAATTATAGGTCATGGTCCCTGCTTACCTATGCTCTTTACTACGTCAATCATTATACATCAGGAAGACAAGATTGGGCACAAATGGGCGTGTTAATTGCACAAGCCAGTAGAGTTCTCATGTTTCTATAGTGTAAATGAAATTACAAGGCTTACCAATTAAAACTACTGATTAAAATTAAAATTACTACTTTGTGTGTTTTTTAAAAGATCATATTTTTACACAGGAATCTGAGAGTAAAGAGAACAGAAATAACTCCCGAGCTAGTTGTTTAGTAGAGAAGTTGGTTTTTACAGTTTTCATTTTCTTGGGAACTCATAAGCATTTTTTTTTAAAGAAACTAGGAAATCATAGTTGCATGGGCTAGGGTAGACTTGGGGTAGGGAAGGATAAACTGGAAGAATCCAGTATGAAGTGCTTTGAGATTTTCACCAATGATAAAACAAGTTGAAATTAGGTAAAAAAAAAAAAAAAAAGAAAGAAAGAAATTAGGTTGAAAGATTCTCAAAATACCTTATTATCTGTTAGCAGCAAACTGTGAGTCAGATTCATTGTATTCCTCTGAGAGAGAGCAAAACAGGAAATAATTTTGGAATCTAATGTTTCTTTTCTATTATGTACTTAGAGAGTCTTGACTTCCTAATTAAAATTGTTACCTTTCTCAGTTATCATGTAAATATCTTCTCCATGTCCTGAATATTAGCGTTTCATAACAACCTCCTAGGAGAGTCTTGTCAGATACAACATTGTCACACCCAGGCAAGGCAAGTCACATAACACGCATTAAATGGCAACTCATAGCAGACAACAATGAGGAAGAGTTGAAAAGCACAAACCCATTTCAAAGCAGGTGTCAGCATTCACGTGAGGGCATGTGGTCTATTGATGATATAAATTAAGCCATCTAAACAAATTGACAAAATGATTATATAGTGCTATTATGTGTACAAATGATGCAGGACAAGGCAGCTCTACAACCGCTGCCTTGGCCCTGGTGGCGCTGATGCTGTGGCAGATAGAGAAACCAGCTTGTGAAAGGGCCAGACCTGTGCGGAAGACACTGGTGCCTTGCTGTCTGTTCCACGTGCAAATGTGATTGGTCAATACCATGTCGGTCTCAGGGGCCTAGGTCTTCATTGGACAGCTAGCTGTAACTAATGAAGACCCGCCCCTAAGAAGCTCCAACAAGGCAAGTCCCTGGGACTATATAAACCCCTAAGCAAAGAGCTCAACGGCAGATTTTCAGCAGGACTTCGAAGAGAGAACAGCTAAGAAGGCTACCTCGGCTAGACCTCGGAGAGGGAGCAGGAAGAGCTGCCTGCTCCCTTCCAGAAGCCAACCTCGGCTAGACCTTGGAGAGGAAACAGGAAGAGCTGCCTGTTTCCCTCCAGAGGCATACCTCAGCTGAAACTCGGAGAGGGAGCAAGAGAGTTTGCTCCCCTCCTGGGTCCTCTTGCCTGGAGGTATTAGTTCTCTACTTATAATTCTTTCCTGTAAATAAATCCT
>CAUYRH010059300.1:0-28047 GCA_963574655.1 Perodicticus potto
GAATTAAATGAAATTGAAAACAAATGAATTATAGAACAGATCAATAAATCAAAAAGTTGGTTTTTTGAAAAGATCAATAAGATAGATAAACCTTTGGCTAACTTAACCAGGAAAAAAAGAATAAAATCTCTAATTTCTTCAATCAGAAATGGTAAAGATGAAATAACAAAAGACCCCTTAGAAATCCAAAAAATACGCAATGAATACTACAAGAAACTGTACTCTCAGAAATATGAAAATCTGAAGGAAATTGACCAATATTTGGAAGCATGCCACCTACCAAGACTTAGCCAGAACCAAGAGGAAATGTTGAACAGGCCTATATGAAGTTCTGAAATAGCATCCACAATACAAAATCTCCCTAAAAAGAAAAGCCCGGGACCAGATGGCTTCACGTCAGAATTCTACCAAACCTTTAAAGAGGAACTACTAGCTATATTACTAAAACTCTTCCAAAATATAGAAAAATAAGGAATACTACCCAATACATTTTATGAAGCAAACATCACCTTGATCCCTAAACCAGGGAAAGACCCAACAAGAAAAGAAAATATCACTAATGAATATTGATGCAAAAATATTCAACAAGATCCTAGCAAACAGAATCCAGCAACACATCCAACAAATTATACACCATGACCAAGTGGGCTTTATCCCAGGATCTCAAGGCTGGTTCAATATACATAAATCTATAAATGTAATTCAGCACATAAACAAATTAAAAAATAGAGACCATATGATTCTCTCAATTGATGCAGAAATGTTTTTCTGTACATGTATAGATATACTCTGTATATTGTTTTACATATATTATTTGAACACATATTACTGAATGCCTTCCTTTTAGCAGGTTAATCAAAGGAATACTAGGTAAATTTAAAATTTCTCTAGCATAAATACTTCAGTAGGAAAGAGAAAAATATTAGCCTTAGAAGAAATCATTTTTAAACTCTAAACAGGAATATATTAGATGAAAAGCATGGAATATTTTAGAAAATAATCAGGCTGGCTCTTTGACATTTGATGGAACCAAAAGAGTCTGCCAGAGATAATACCTACACCATCATGACCTATATAAAATATTCATAACACCAAGAGACAAGCTCAAGAAACAACAGAAGAATGGAGAAGTCAGGGAATCCATACTAACAGTGGGAGTAAAAATAAATCTTTCTTTAAACTCAGTGAGAAAGAAGAATTCTAATAGAAAAAGGATATTGCTTATGAAATGACTGTGGCCATAGCCACATAGCACTCAAAAGAACAAAATTGTATGTTAACAAGTCACACGTTTCAAGATTCTAGATATTAACTCTGAGTATGGGTGCATTTCAATTACTGAAGAAAAGTATTACATTTTACAGAAATTTTTATAAACAGACTCCAGGAAGTATCTTCCAAAGGCACTGCCAGGGTATCTGTTGAAAGGAGGCCTCAGTATAGGTGTGATAAAAATGTCACTCTGTGTTTTGTTTCAGTTTAAGCCTTGAGGGAAAAGCAGGAAAGGGTTGGATTTAAGGATAGAAAAATTTCCAAATTGGGGTCACAGTGACTAAAAACCAGGGACATGCCTTGGGCAACAACAAACTCTGAACCAGATTCACTGAAAATCTCCATACTTTCCCAGATGAAAATGATGGGAGGTTGGAAAGAGTAAAAGACAATTGCTTGCTTGTGAAGTGAAATCAAGTACTTTAAGAAATTCAGCATATGATTGCCAAGAAAAATGCCCAGAAAAATCCTTTGGAGATACAATAATGCTATTAACTGAACAAAATAAATAAATATATACATGGCAATCAGGGGGATTTTCACATAAGTTCCGATATAACAAATAGACTGCACCTTGTTAGTTGGCTGACCTGGGTTATGCCTACAACTTCCTGTCATGGAAGAGAATGAAGTTAATTGCTCCCCGTTAGTAGTAGACTTGGAACCCATACAGTTTTTACTTTTCATAAGACAGTCCTTTAATTTCTTAAACATCTTATTTCATTCATTTTGGGACTTACCATTGCAGACTTTTTAGCACAGCCTGGAAAGAGACACGACCTTTACAGACTGATAAGATGTGATAATGTGGCTGATCATGGCTTGCTGGATATATCTAAACTACTATTTGTTTTATGTAGACTACAAGCTAAGAATGATTTTATTGCTGTTCCTGTTGTCTTCTTTTCTTTTCTTTCTTTCTTTCTTTCTTTCTTTCTTTCTTTCTTTCTTTCTTTCTTTCTTTCTTTCTTTCTTTTTTTTTTTTTTGAGACAGAGTCTCACTTTGTTGTGGTGTCACAGCTCACAGAAACCTCAAACTCTTGGGCTCAAGTGATTCTCTTGCCTCAGCCTCCCAAGTACGTGGGACTACAGGTGCTCACCACAACCCCTGGCTATTTTTAGAGATGACGTATCACTCTGTCTCAGGCTGGTCTGGAACCTGTGAGCTCAGGCCAGGCAACTCACCTGCTTCAGCCTCCCAGAGTGCTGGGATTACAGATGAGAGCCACTGCTTCTGTCCTTTTTTAATTTTTTTTTTGTATTTTTACTAGACACAGGTCTCATTCTTGCTCAGGTTGGTCTGAAACTCCTGAGCTCAAGCAATCCTCCTGCCTGCTCCTCCCAGACTGATAAGATTACAACTGTGAGCCAACATGGTCTGCCTAAGAAAGTTTTTCATTTCTAAATTATTAGGAAAAATTATCAAACAAAAATCAGATCATGAAAAGTTATGTAAAACTTGAATTTCATGTCCATAAATAAAGTTTTTTTAGAACATTTGCACACATATTTGCTTATGAATTGCCTATGGTTGCTTTCACCCTACAGTGAGAGTTGAATAGTTGAAACAGAAATTCTATGACTGTCAAATCCTAAAATATTTTCTGTCTGACTCTTTACAGAATAATGTTTGCCATGTATGCTTAAAAAAATGCATATTCCTTAATTGGGCTTCATTCATTTTACAAGCAATGCCCTTTTCTATTGAATTATTTTTTTCTTATTTTTTTTTTTTTTGTTGTTTTTTAGCTGGGCCTGGGTTTGAACCCACCACCTCCGGTATATGGGGACAGTGCCCTACTCCTTTGAGCCACAGGCACCACCTTATTGAATTCTTTTTTCTTCATTGTGACTTATGTTTTTCACTAAACCAAAAATTTGCCATAAATAAAGCCTATGTCTACTATAGTTCTTTTGAGATGATTTAATAAGCTTGTATTAAATTAGTAAATATTTCAAAAAATTTAATACGATTTTCAGCAAAGTCCAAATATGTCTAGTTCTCCATAAATTTCAGCATTGGAGAGGGTGAGAGGACACAAAAGAAATGATGACATTGTTACAAAGCAGTATGCTTTTTCAGAATCAAAACAATTGTAAGATACATATACTCTATTACAATAATAACATCAGTTGCTATCATAATATATGCAATTCCTAAATGAATAACATGCCAGCAGTTTGGATAAATCCTAGATATGAGTTACTTTATCGAATTTTACAAAAATCCCACATGGTACTACTATCGTTTTCCATTTTTAAAAGGGCATAAGGAGCTCTCAAGGACTGAGCTAGAAATTGAACCTAAACAACACATTGTTATGTAAAAAAGTTATTTTTTGGTTTTTTTTCTTTTATTTATTTTTGTTTTATTGTCTTTATTATTAAATCATAGCTGTGTACAATAGTGCAATCAAGGGGTACAATATGCTGGTTTCATATACAATATTAAATATTTTCATCAAACTGATGAACATAGCCTTCCTGGCATTTTCTCAGTTATTATATGAAGACATTTGTATTCTGCATTTAGTAAGGCTCGCCTGTACCCTTCTAAGATGCACCGTAGGTGTGGCCCCACCAATTACCCTCCCTCCACTCCAACCTCCCCCCTCCCTCCCTACCCTTGCCCCTTTCCCCATATTCTTGTACTATATTTGGGTTATATCCTTCAAATGAAAGCTATAAATTAGCTTCATAGTAGGGCTGAGTACATTTGATACTTTTTCTTCCATTCTTGAGACACTTTGTTAAGAAGAATATGTTCCAGTTCCATCCATGTAAACATGAAAGAGGTAAAGTCTCCATCTTCCTTTAAGGGTGCACAATATTCCATGGTATACATATACCACAATTTATTAATCCATTCGTGGATTGATGGGCACTTGGGTTTCTTCCATGACTTAGCAATTATGAATTGGGCTGCAGTTACTTAACTTTCTAATCCACCTCCGTAGGCCACGCCTGTGGATAGGAACACACTGGCGCTTACTGAGCTTTAGAAACAAACCTCAAATTCTCCGGCAAACAACCTATTTTTAAGCCATAATATCTGCTCTATGTTTGGGGAACTGGTTTATCTCTGTGCAATTCTCATCTTGTTAGTTTCTGCCTATCAGTCAAGCCCACTCAGATTCTCTTTGACTCAAGATTCTGTAAGCCAATGACTATGATATCCATTAGTTTCATGTAATACTCCAACCTAAAAACCATTACTTTAGCTTTCCTTGATAGAAATAACCAAGGGAGAAATCCAAAAGCAGAGCAAGTCCTGATGAGCCAAAAGGTAGAAACAAATGACTACTGAAGACTTGAGGTGGGAAGCTACGGAGTTAAGTCTGTAACTCTGGTACTTATCAACTCTAGAATCTTAGAAAAATTAATCTCTTTGAGCCTGTTTCTTCATAAGTACAATGACATTAATGCCACCTAACAGGATAAAGAACATTGGCAAAGCATCCTACACATTAGTACATGTTCAATAAATGTATGCCAGTGGATGATAAGTACTTTGTAAAGGAAAAAAGGTCTTGAAACCTAGATGCAATATACTTAATGGTCTAGATTTACATGCAAAAATGATTAGTTACATCATGTAAGTCAATTGCTTAAGGGGAATTAGACACTTTCAGAAGCTGCATTTCAAGCTATTAAGGTAACAATTAGTAAATCAATAGTGTTATTGTACCACTCCCTCTCTTTAATTACTTGCTGTGAATATCTTGACGTTTTTATAGGCTAAATTCCACTATTAGATCTTTTTCACAGTTTTAACTTTGTAACCTATCTTAATTAGCACTTTACTCTGCCTTCTCTCCAAAACCTTCATATGTTTCAAAAGGGGAGACATGTTAGACTGTGTTTTCTATCAATCAGGGAACAGATCTGATTTAGTCTGATTTGGCCTGACATCCAAGTCCTTTCTAATGTGAGCTACCATCCCAGCTCATCACCCTCCTCCAGGCCTCTCCTGCTCACCTACAGCAACACCACACTCCTTCCAGATGCCCATAATGCCAACAACTCTCCACCCAGTCAATCCGTCTTCTCCCCAGACTCCGACATAGCCTCCAACACTCATCCAGGCTGCTCCTCCAGAAAGCCTTGTTCATCTGCTTTTTCCCTTGTGGGGCACCAGTCACATTGGGTCACAATTGTTCACCAGAATGCTCCTTTAGCACAGAAACTATTTTTATCCATGTAACAAGATAGCTGTTACACTGCACCCACTATTGTTTTCCAGTATTGACTGAATGAACAGCTCAGAGCTAGAGACACAGGACAGTTAGAGTACTAGGGTCTCTGCACAGAACAGAAGGTTCTCTGCCATCTCACTCCTACATTAATCCTGCAGTCCTTACTCGCAACTGGGGTCCTCTGTGCTGAGCACACACTTTCTGATTCTTTTGAATACAAAATAAATGTAATTCATGACAGATCTGAGTCCCTGTCCAAAATATTCATCTGACATTTTTTAAGAAGTCTTGAATTTTATGATTTGATTTACCTACCTAGCATTAGTTAGTCTGGCTACTAGACCAAAACAGTGAAGTGGGCCTTAGTTAACATAAAGAAAACGATGAAAACTGTTTACACAGTATACATTACCCCCACCCATCCACCCCCAACCCTCATCAAAAGTAAAGCAGAGATCTTGTTTATTTTTCCTCCCTTTCCTAATTATTCACTGAAATAACAATTCCTCGACATCATCGACCCCCTCTACTTCTTTTAACTGGTCTCTTTGATTTGGAGCAATCAAACCACGTTGGGCCAAAGAAAAGAACTACCTGGGCCAGAAAGCGCTACGAATATATTTGGGCTCGCCTGGACGGCCCCCCAAATGTTTCCCATTACTGGAGCTTCGAGCGCTAGCACATGTCTAAGACAGCAGTCAGACTTCAAATGAGGCCAAGATGACACTCCCCTGCAAGCCCCTCCGTGGCAATCAGTCACCACCTCGCCGAAGGAAAGCAAAGCGTCCCGAGACACGTCCCTCCACGTGCAGCGCCTTCATGCCGCCCAGCAAGGGGGCGACGGCGCCCTCCCGCCCCTCCGCCGGCCGCGCGGCCCCCATGATCGCGCGCCCTCGGGGGCCGGGGGGTCGGCGTACCTGGTGGCGGTGCCCTCGGCGGAGCAGGCGGCCTCGAGGGCGGCCCGGGCGGCGCTCCCCGGAGCCGGGACCCCCCTCCGCGGCTCCCCGGGCGCCGGGCGCCGCCCTTGCCCCGGGTGGGGCGCTGCCGGGGAGCCCAGGGGTCCGATTGAGTTTCACAGCCGTCTCCTGCTCACCGCGACCCGCCTGGAGGCCGACGCGGGCGGAGCGGCGGGCAGGGGCGGGAGGGCAGCCGGCCGGCGGGGCGCGGAGGTGGCCGGAGGGCGCCGGGGCCGGGCGGTCACCGGGCCCCGCGGCCGGACTTACTCGTGTCACAGCTTCGGCGACGCGGGGCTGAGCAGCCAGGTCTTCCCAAAGCAAATCGGAAATGCTAATGGAGAGGCCAGGTCAGCGCTAACAGGGGTTCGGTCTCGGTGTTTCGGGCAGAATCCCCGCTCTGCTTCCAGAAATTCGAGCCAGCGGTGGCTTTTTCCTTTCTTTCCTTTTGAAACGCGCCGGTGCCTGCGGGTCGCGGGGCGCCCTTCGCGCGGCTCCGAGTGCGCAGCAGCCCCAGGCTGGCGCTGGCGAGGGGCCTCTGCGCGGCGCCCCCCCCGGCCCCCCCCGGCCGACTGCCCTCCGCGCCCACCCGAGGGCCGCCCGCCGCCACTGCCCCGCGGGGCGTCTCCGCCGCGGGGCCCCGCAGCGTTTCTGACCCGGACGCCTGGGACACAGGAGGAGGGTGGTGGGTTCGCTGTGGCACCGCGGGGAAGTTAGGTGGTCCAGAAGGGAAAGACCGGTGGAGAGACTCGGTCATTTGTTTTTTCTGGTGGGGTAGGTAAGGATATAAATACACAATCAGCCTAGCACTTACTTACTAAAACGTCCGAGAGTCAAATAACTTTAAAAGTAGTTTTAAAGATATGTACCCCTAAATTCTTTTTACAGATAAGGAAACTGAAGCAAAGAAGCCTAAACGGATTACCCCAAATTGGTGCAGGGGAGCCTGCACTAAATGCCCAGGCCTAGCCCATTATCCTTTCCTCTGAACTTTTTGTCTTTCTTTGCATCAAGGAACCCTTTGGGAGGGTCGGGGGTGGGGGGATAGTTTCCACAACCCCAAAGTTTCTGTTTCGCTAGCTTCTTGGGAGCTAGGGAGTCCTCGTCCACCTTGTAAAGTAGTTCAGCAATGGCTGAAGCATCCATTACAGGTCCGTAATCTGAGATATTCCTTCTTCAGGAACTTCCTCTTACTTGATTAGGGAATCCAATCACCAGCAGTGAAAGATATGCAAATACCTTGATGATTTGCTCTTGTAAGGACTCATCACTTTTCTGAGAGCATCAAACTCTTGGCTCTTCTCTCCCTCCAATGAAATCCCTTCCCCAACCCCCACTCAATTATTCTCATCAAATGAGATAATGTAAGCAAAGGGCCTCAGAAAGTATAAAGCATAGCATGAAATGCCCATATTATTGTATACACTCCTTCAAAATCGTCTAGATTCACACGCTGTACTATTGTGGCTGTCAGTCGTCGAGTTTTCTGTTGACTTGTGCTGGATACCATGAAGTTGGAGTCAGAACAATGAGACCTAATTCTTTACCTTCAAAGACCACAGATTATTTGATTCTGAGATAAGATCAACACACAGGGAATAATGAGAAATCTACACAAAGAGTGTCTTGGGGGTCCTGAAGTGTTTGATGATTATATGTATGAGGACCCAGAAATTTTCCAAAATAAACCATGTACAATGGGGTGAGGGAGGCTTCTTGTAGAATTCAATGCGTTGATAAATTGTTAGTCCAGTAAGACACTAATACCTTTCCCAACTAGAAATAGTAACCGAATTATCTAGTCAAGGAGGATGGCTTTGCTTTCTTTAATCCACTGTTTATCCTTTCTTCCCCTTCATAAATATAAAAAATCTCCAGAACATAAAAAAGCAAATCCAGAATTTCTTAAAGCTTAGGTGATCAAAAAAATTTTTTAAAGGAGGGAGGAAAATCAACTCCAAACTACCAAATATAAGTGTCTTCTAAAGAACCCACCAAAGTCAATGAAAATTTCTCTTGTCAAAGAGACTGCAGGCATGGTATGTATTTGAAAATCATATTG
Organism: Perodicticus potto; assembly: GCA_963574655.1. Classification (NCBI taxonomy): domain Eukaryota; kingdom Metazoa; phylum Chordata; class Mammalia; order Primates; family Lorisidae; genus Perodicticus; species Perodicticus potto. The sequence continues at coordinate 8,484 of CAUYRH010059300.1, forward strand.
AAAAAATCAATCTTTGTGATCCAGAAGAAACATGTCATCTAAAATTTGTATGTATTAATACAAGAATTCTTCTGATCCTCGATCCTAGTATTTCCTAAAATTTGAGAGAACAACTCACAACCCAAATATCTTACCATTTTATTTTTTTAATTTCTGAAAATCAGTTTCATATGGCCTCTTGATAAAAACAGATCCAAATTTTGAACCAGTTTCTGAATTGGAAGGTGTGGAGAATTATTTTGTTGTTGTTTTTTAGAAATGCCATATGTTTATAATGTTGGCACGACTAGGTTCAGAAGATAGAGTCAAAATTTTCTATTAAGGAAAATGATTTGCCCAAAGTACATTTATTTTAGCTCAGTATAAAATTCTTCATATTCTCCAAAACGGGAGTAGCAGAAGCCAATTTATCGAGTATAATGTATTCCAGACACTTGCTGGAATAAACAATGCTCTTGGGCCCCTCAGATGCACAGCCAATAGGGATCTCTTGACTACTTGAGGTTTTTACACATCACTCAGCCAAATCAGAAATCCAAATCCCAAATCAGTCACAGGCACACAGTGAGGATTTACAGTCCTGCCTGGGTATAGGGTCACAACCTGCAAATGACTTATACCACCCAAGATAGGTTTATTTTTTACATAAAACATACTTAATTTTTCAATTTTATGTGAATACATGTATGAATAAAATTTTCAATAAAAATTTAAATGTCCTTTGCAACACCAAGCCAAAACACAGCAGAGCCATATATTTCTAATTATCCAAGTGAGAATAAATGTGAGAGCTTATATTCATCTATTGATGACTATTTAGATATATTTATCTGTAGACTTTCCATGTAAGTAACTAGTAAATGCCATAAGGACTCAATTATGTACCTATGAGTTTATATTGGACTAAAAACATTCAACTGTTTGTTTACATGTCATAAAATGCTAATCCTAACTGCTGTCCTTAACCTGCCTTATGTACAATAAAGAAATGACACAGTTTTTTGCACATGGAAGTACAAAAACTCTGGCTTATGGCATAGACACAGAACACATGTGATAGAAATGTGCATTTCAACTCAGGTTCTAGTCAAATTCTCAAGTACAGATCTATAGAAGGCAAAGGGCAAAAATCAACAGGCGTTTTGTAGTTCTTGGAACATTTATATTCTGCCTTCATTGACAAGTTAGGTATGCTGTGACCAATCCTGACTCAAAAGAAATTTCTCTTTCTCTCTCTCACACACATACACACACATACGCACACACACATTTTGAAAAATCCATTAGCTTGGCAATATAATGTCACATAGAAATTATATTTATATAGAAAAACTTGCTAAATGCTCCTATTGGAATTCCTAAGAAGAAGAATGAAGATCTGGCCCACTAACTGAGATCAAGATTTACTCCTGACCATCAGTGAGAGAAGACTGGACCATAGGGGGACAGCTAAAAGGGAAGCCCAGGCCCCAGGTGAGAGTTAGGAATTTTCCTATGTACAGGAACAATTAAAGGCATTTTCAATGGATAGATCATTTTTTCCAATACTGGGCAGTTCTTCCTTCACTTAGCTAAACCACTTAATATGGTAGGAATTATGTTAACTCTTTCAGTATAGAGTGCATCTGGAAGGCACTAGAAAAACAGTACCAAAGAAAGTTAAACGCAAGACTAAAAACAGTGTCTAAGTTTTATCTTATAAATAAGGACCTTTATCCTATGAATAAGTATGTGCACTCTTCAGTCTACTGTAATAGTCCGTAATCCGAAAATTATTTTCTGTGCTTACTGGCCCTCTACAAAATACATAAAGTAAACCAAGGAGACATTTGCTCACTAGGCAGGAACTCCATGAACCATAAATTTTGACGTTTTCATTCAGTTTCTTAATATAATAGGACTTTTTTTTCCTAAACCAGCTATTGTTGACTGAGTTTAGGAGGTTCATTTCCCCCTCTTAAGACTTCTAAAGGACATCACCAGATTGTTTAATCATACTGAAGATCTTGAGGTACTCAGCAAAGGGATCTGGGGTGAAGGGAACAAGTGTACTCCTTACCTTTATGCAATTGCAGCGTAGGAGACCAAGCAAGAAATGCTACCCTTGGGCTCTTAGCCATGTTTCTACTAAACAAAAGCTTAAGGTTAATTTTCAAGTGATGTTTTACCCATAGCCTAAGTTTCATAATTACTATGATACATTTTATCATATATTTGATTTTTTAAAAACCCTGTTCTAGTAAACTTTTCCTTTTAAGTAACATCTTCCAAATTTTTTGATGTATAATGTTTCTGCATATTTAACTTATCTAATTTTTCTCTTATCATTTTTTTCTCTTGGCATATATATGTATATATACATATATTTGTATAGGTCCTTTTTGTGGTCAACTACTGTTACAGATGAGGCTTTCCTGAGCTTCTAGTTTACTTTCATCCAGTTCATTCTACCTATTAACATATTTATTTGTGAGTTGGCCGTACCTTTGTGAAGTGATGCTATCTGACCAGGGCTTTGGCAAAACATGATTCCTCAATATGGCAGTCACATGTTCCCTTCTCTCCCAAAAGGCAATAGTTGAATTTTTTTCAAATTTCTATAATATCATGTGACAAGCATAAGATTTAATTTTCTTTCTCACAATTAGGAAATTTTAAAATTAACACCTTTTCCTCCTTCAAGAATATAATTGCAGGTGAAGTTTTGAAAATATTTAACATACTGCTTTTCCAATATGAATTAATATAAAACTGCACATTCTACAAGTAATCCTAATGGCTGGGAGAATAGAGATACAGAGAAGTTTGACTCATGAAGAGTGTGGAGTTGGACCCTAAGTTTATGACCTTTAAATTATATTTCCCCAGACATACTACTTTCACTTATCTAGGTTAAATCTCATTTGCTGTAATATTTCCTGACCATGCTCTGGGCAGATAGCTGATAGTTTTTTTTTTTGTTGACTTTGGTTATAAATTACCATTAAACTCTTTTTTAAAGAAATCTGTTCCATTCTGTGAGATCTGTCATAATGCAAAAATAAACTAAACAGCTGTATCCTTATTTCAGAAAGTCCAGGATATGAGATCTTGGATTCATTGGAAAGATACAACATAAAGGGTTTATGCTATAAAAACGTGGACTATGGACTGAGGCCCATTTAGATAAAACAAGCAGCTCACTATTGGCCAACAATAAGCCTTAAGATAGTTCAAGAAGTAGCAGTAAAACTTCCTTGCCTTGTATGCCAAACCAATCACCACTAAAGTGCCAAACTTAGTGGCAAAGGAGTAGTGGAAAGAAGAAAGCAAACAATACCTTGTTTGATAAGCACAAAATATGTAGAGCAGGGAAAATTATGTTTCCAACACTATAATTGTCTTTATTTCTTAATATGTAACAAGAGGCACTGAGGAACTCAGTGGTTTTTTGGTAATAAAAAACCTAATGTGTCACTGAATATTAGTCAGATACATGTATGTGTTCAGAAAGCTGAATTGCTGATTGGGGCTGACTTCTTTTGTTTTGCTTTGTAATCTGTTTTTTCTATTTTGTTTTGCTTTATTCTTTGCCTCCATGTGGTTTCTGTCATAACACCAGATATTTTGTTTGTTTGTATTGCTTTGCTAGGGCATTCTTTTCCATTAAACAAATGTAGTATTCTTAAACTATCCTTTAAGGAACAAAACTAAAAATGTTTTATTAACATCACTTAAACCAGTGCTTTTACATGATGTTAATTTTAATGTGTTAACTGAATCATAGCCCCAAACCATATGTTTATGGTGAATTTGAAAGGAGGGACTCCAAAGGGTAAATTTTAGCCTTCATTTTTCAGAATGACAACGAATGACCATTTTATTCTGAAATCTTTGTCCCAGGATTTCATTTTTTAATTTGCTGAAGATAATGAAGAAATGGCTAGCCCAGAATTGTGCCTACACATAACATTATGTAGCTATTTCCCTTGAAATCCTGGAATTTATATGTGCAAAAGGAAAATTCAAATCATTTCACAATCAACTAAAGAAACCACTGGTGATCAATAGGGGTAAAATATTTGTCGAGTAAAATGAGATATTCATACACACACATATATAAACAAGAAAACATATGAGCCCTGTGGTCACGGCCTTGTGCTCACTTACAGCAATGTTTAATCTTTGAAGTTATGTTTAATTTCTCAGCTGTCTCAAGTCACTAATATTTAATAGGTCTGGGTCTCATTCCAGCAACTCGAGGAATCCTTACGTGCAATCAGATACAATCACAACGACTGGAGGCAAAGTGGATTGTGCGTTCACCTGAACTATGTGCTGTTAGGAGAGGATTTCCAGTGAAAATTAATAGCGTGTGATCTAGAAATGCTGCTCAAACCGTTTGCATTCGAAAGAGGTGTTTACTGTTGAAGAAATAGTTGGATTGTGGTTGCAAGGATCGAAAGTGTCTGGCTCATTTGAGGCGGAGAGAGAAGGGGAGGGGAGAGGGAGTCGAGTGCCCGAGGTCGCGCTCTTGTCTGGAGATGCAGGAGGAATCGCGGGACCAAAGGCCGAGAAACGTCTTGAGCCGGTTCAATAGTTACGCGAAATTCACCTCGGACTGGGAGGTTTTCTTTCTTTCGTCGATTTCGCCTTCTGCAGAAACCCGGCTTCTCACGCCGGGCGCTTGTCCTCCCTGAAGCCTGGGAAGCCGGTGTGTTGGAGGCAGTTCTCAAAAAGTCCAGGGAGGCTCCCGGGACCTGGTCCTGGGTGCGGGCGCAACCCCCAGCTCTGCTGGTAGCTCTGCACTTCCTTTTCAGGCCCTTTTCCCTCTCGGCATTTTTTTTTTTTTTGACTACTTGAGAGGGAAAAAACAAAAACTGTGTAAGAAACTCGAGAACAGACTGTGGGATGCAGAAACGCACACGTGGTCCTGCAAATTGGATAGGAGGGTGGGGGAGGCGGGGAGGAGAGAAGAAGTGAAACTAGACATTATGGTACAGCTAGAGGATTCGACAATCTCCCTTGTTCTTTTTCAATGTATATTGTTTTCGGTTCTTCACAGCTGTACTTACCCAATAAAGTGGAAGAGGGAAGGTGAAGGTCTGAACGGTGACGTGTCTACGGACTTAAATGCACTAGTGACCTGGCGGTGAAGATTTTTTGCCGGGGAAACCTCAAAGAGAGATGCTGTTCCCGAAGATGGGGTAGATTATTTTCCCAAAGATTATAAGCAGTTTCTTCGTCCAAATTCAAGACAGAGATATGCAAACTTCCTCAAACGAGGCATTCAAATTTCATTCGTTTAGAGGGATCTCAAGACCTCAAGGATTAGAAAAGATGAACAGACGTTCTTTTATTATATATTTTGTCTAGCTAAACAGGTAGGCAGATAAAAAAGAGTGACTTCTGGACGTGGTTATGTGTCAGAACGTACCTTCTGCTTGCTGAAAAATATATATGTAATATTGTAAATAAAATGAAATGACAAACGTCGCTCAATGTAGCTGCTTCGTTTGATAAGTACACCAAACACAAATTTTCTATGGGAAAGGGGAAGATAAACCTGAATGCTATCGCGATGTCAATCAAGTGAAGATTTAAGAAAAATTATTCCCCCACAAGAATGTTGAGCTTTGTTTTTTCTTGTATTAAGCAAAACACGTTCACAAGATTGTATCGAAAGCTCGGCATGATGTAAACATCCAAAGAAATTCTACCTTGATTATATTCTGTGGGGCTCGGGGAGGCGTTCTTTAGAGAACCTTCCCCCAATTCAAAAACATGCTGCATTAAAAAGTGTTGAATTTTTTTTCAAAATTGAAATACATAAATTTTGCAGGCCAACTGCCAATTCACGAATGTATCAAGATAAAACGTGAGCAAATGCCAAATGCCTGTGGTTTATGTACACTACATAAAATCACGGCCTTTTGATATTCAGGTGGATAACAGAGAGATATAAAATAATGGACAAAAATCAGTTGTTACGGTTTGTCATGTACTATTAGAAATTTTCCCAAGTTTCCAAATTTTTCATTTGCAAACATTTTTCTAATGTTTTACTTAAGCTTCTGAAACTACAGTAGGCATTTCCTTATTTCGCTTTTCCAGAAATACTTGGGAAAAGATAATGGAAGAATTACTTCTGAGTGAAGCACGTCCCTGCGGCCAGACCTCGGGAAACAATAGGACGTGTTTGGCCTCCTCTGCAGGGATGCTGGGTGTGAAGGAAGGGAGACAGGGATCTTCACCTGAATTCCACCGTCCCACCTTATGAAGCTTTGAATGATGCCTGCTTAGCACCTTTCTTCGGGCGCCAGGACGGAAAAGCAGAGAGCGCCCCTCAATGAGAGAAGTGGGGTGTAGGGGACATTTTGTCACATCGCGGTGAGAGGGCAGACCAGGAAAGCCCTTTGCAACGGTTCGGCCCCGCAGATTAGGTAAGTCTGCAGTTGAGGCCTGCGGCTTCCGAGAGCGCCTCCGCTGCGGGTCGCTTCTGCGGATGGTTGCTCTGGCCAAGCTGGCCGCCCTCTCGCCCGCAGCAGCCGCGAGCGTCCAGGGCTGGGAAACCCGCTCCCTCCCAGGGGCGCCTATTACCGGCAGCTGCTTCTGCTTAGCCCGGCGAGGATCAGTTTGCCCCAACCCACGGCCTCTCCCAGGATTCGGTCTCCTCCTGCCCCTCCCATTCTTCCCCGCCTCTCCCCCCAGCTCCGCAGTGGCTGCAGCGGGTCAACCCTGTCGCGCAGCCCTTGGCGCAGCTTCCCTGATCCGCGATGGGGCAGCTGGGGGAGGGAGCAGAAGGTATGAGCCAGAGCATGTAGAGGCTTTAGGCCCACCGAGGGAGGGTAGGGGAAGGCGCTACGGCTGTGGGATTAGGAGGCCGCAGGCGGGAAGGGCGCCGGGCCAAACGAGCTGCAGAAAGCTGCCTCGACACTAGCTTGGGCGCACGGACCAGGAGTCGCAGGCTCCAGAGCCCGTCCGCGCTCTGCCGGCCACCTGTGGCGTGGGCGAGTCTCTACCCGCAGGGAAGGCTCCGGGGCCCGGCTGCCCCTGGGCGGAGACCCCAGGGCTGGAGTAGCGCTTTCCTAGGCCGGCGCCAGGGGAGGGCGCGTGGTGACCCCAGGGGCACAATGGCTGGGGCGCTCCTCTCCGTCGTTCTCTTATTCCCGGCTCAGCGTCTGTTAGAGGCAGACATCGGGCGAGAGATGGAAGAAGCACCCGAAGGTTTCGAAGGAAGCCGGGACAGGAATGCGGGCTCTGCAGGGCCACGCGGCTCAGGCCGCGGGCCGGGCCACCGAGGTGGCTCGCGCTCTGGCTGGCTGGAGTCGGTTTCTCCTCCCAGTACCAAGCGGGAGTGGGACCCGGGGTTGCGGCCAGAGTCGCCTGGTGAGGACCGACCGAGCCCTTGGCACTTGGTTGTGAAGGGGCCTTCTGTCGCCTGCTTGCCGCAGAGGCCAGTTCTAATAGCGGGGACGGTTAGAGACTTAAGGATGCAGTTCCGAAGGGAGTTTTCACCAAGTCTGGTTAGAAAAACGAGCCTCTGGTGGTCAGAACGAATTCGATTCCCACACCCTTGCACAGTTTTGTTTTGGCAGTTCAACAAGAGAACAATAGCATCTTGCCTGCGCAGAAGTGACCAAAGCAAAAGGGCCTATCGGGTCCGTCTCCCCGCCCACCGCCTTGAGTAGGGGGCTCAGCTGTCAGCGGAGGGCGCACCCATTCACGCTGGCCAAATTCGACCGCTGAAGCATCTTAGCGGTCTTGTAGTTAGTTGTCCAAGTTCTGCAGATGAAGAAACTGACATTCCCAGGTGACACTCCCAGGACGACAACGCCATGTGCCTAGCGTCTAGAACGGTGCCTGGCGCAGGGCAAGCCACTGGTAAATAAGTGTGCAATGAGTGAAACCCAGCAGAGTGGTGGAGACTCTCGATCGGAACCCAGGCCGGATTCCTAGACCTTTAACCAAAATCCAAGAGTAACCACACTCTGGGGGCGTCCCCCCACCCCGCGCGCGCTCCAAGGCCAGGGCACACCACTCCCAAACCCAGATGCCCTTTTGCTGGCACTTTCCAATGAACCCAAACCCCGAAATGACCCTTTGCTCTTCTTTTTTGATTTCTAAAAATACGCGGTCTCCAACCACCACCCCATTTCGGTTTCCCTGCAGTTGTGGGGACTGTCCCGTGGTCAATAATATTTCTTTACTGTCAAAAACGGCCGAAGGCAGAAAATTACAGTGAAGAGAGCCTAGTCTCCTCTCTTTATGGACATTCCCTCCGCCCCCCTTTTTTGGTGGCCTGACCAATAGCAAGTACAAACGGCCCTTGTCCGGGCAGGGGTGGAGCCTTTACAAGGTCGGGTCGCTTAGGGAAAGCGTTAGCATCCGTACCCAGCAGCCCTCAGCGGCGAACACGCGATCTAAGTGGTAAAAAGCGTGGGTGCATCAACAGCTTGAAGACAAGTCCTGCAGCCGTACTCCAGGACGATTGGAGCCATACTCCAGGACGATTGCCCTTGGCTAAGGCGTCCTAGAATTTCTGGGGCTGCCACTGCTCTGTGGGAACCGTGGGACAGTCCCAGGAAGGAACTAGACAGCCCGCGGGGAAGGGCGCAGTGGCCGGGCTGGGTCCGCTTGGACCCGCAATCTGCGCTTCTTTCTTTCCTGCAAAGCAGGAAGGTGGCTGAGCAGGACGCAGTCAGCGGACGCCCGGTTTAGGTTTATTGGAGATGCTAATGCATATAAGGGGGTCTAAACTCCAACCGAAGACAATAGGGCTACTTCCCTGCCAAGACCGCCTCCTTCTGAAGGTGGAGAGGTTTGGGACATTTTGGAGGCTTAGATCAGCGGTTTACAAAAACACTCAGAGAGGAAAAGATTGTCAAAGTCGACATAGGATAGGCTGGTTCTCGCCCCTGTCACGGAGCTTGTACGGTAGACTTGCAATGACCACTGATTGAACGTGTGACCGTTTTCTGGATCTCCCGCCAGGCTCTTTCTCCCGTGATCCCTCGCAGCTGTCATTTTGCCTGTTTCTGTGATCGCTCATAGAAGGTAACCAAGTAAATAATTTCAACGTCAGTCTGGAAAGCTGACGGAGGAACTCCTTTGCTTGTCTAATACATCTGAGTTACCGGTGGGGTCTTGGAATTGGGGTTCCCTCAGACATTATGGTTAACATTGTTGAGATTACTTGTTTGTCGTGATCAGACAAATATGTAAGGTGTTTATATCCACAATTAAGTAACATATATACAGTTTTAAAAAAAAGATGTAAAGAAATTGGTTTCCTTACAAGAAAAATGGTTGGGATACACCAAGATAGACTTACCGATAATGAATTTGGGCAGTACAGAATGTCTAGGGAACTAGTCACTCGCTGTACCAGAAACACACAGCAACAAAAATACTCTGTGATGGAACTACCTTTTTCAAATGCCCCCTATTCTATTGTTGTACCTGTACCTGAGTTCAAGAACCTCATGTATTTCCATTTTGTTATGTTACCAGAGGTTCTGGAAAATATTACAAATCATTCAAGGAAGGAAAAAATGAAGAACAACATTTCCTAAGACTAGCTGTAGGCACCTGCAAATTTCTCATTTTCCTGAGGTTAAGCTTTGCTTTCTTTTTCTGTTGCAATTTAAACTTAAAAAAATATTTGCAGGTAATATTGAATTCTTGGTCCCACTTCTCTCCACAAAGAGATTTTGTCTTGCCTCTCCCAAGTATTTTGCAATAATGGTTTTTTCATTTTTCACCTTTCAATACCATACATTTTGGCTTCTTAATATACTTTGAGCAGATATTGTCAATATGTGCATTGAAGAAATGTTAAAGAAGAAGAAGAAGAAGAAGAAGAAGAGGAGGAGGAGGAAAGAAAGCCTCCCTGTCACCAGCCAATCTGTGGCATCTGTGGGGGTGCACAGTACTGTTAATTCTCTGTGCCCCATCTGTGGCAATGATGAAGCTCCACCATTATGGAACATTGTGAGGTTAAATTAATTAGGTTTTCCATTATACTGCAGTCTTCTGGAGATGGTTGCCATTTTCCCTTTAAATGTCAGTATTTCTAGATCTAGATAGCTGATGATCCAATTAAAGAGGCGATTGTGTAAATTTAACAACACACATAACATTTTCTTTCATGTATGTCGAAAAATGCATGAAGAGAAGGACCAGCCAAGTTGTACCTGTCCTCCTTAAACTTTACCCATGTAACTCATACTTTAAAAGAATACACGAAAACCAGTCCGTGTGCACTTGGATTCTTTTCTTCAGTAAATTCTTGAATCAATACTTTTGTTTCATGTTTTCATGTTCTCAGTAATGTTAAGGTATCCAGTTACAAACTCTTGCCAGTGAGAAAGAAAATATACCCTGCTGCGCACTCTTCTAAACACTTTTAAAGAATCTTGCTTTCTTTTCATTTGGAATTATGATTTTGCCTATCTGCTGTCATTTTGCAATCTCCAATCGATAATGAGTGGACATACATTTCCCTATACTAATCACCTGAGTTGAAAAACAGGATCATGTTAGCAAACCCAGTAACATCTCTGATCTTGTATAAAAAGGGCACATAGAGGCATAAAAATAACAACAATTATTATATTTATTCTGCCACTGCAGATACAGATCAGAAGGGCTGGTAGGCTAATGAATCTATACAGCAAGTATTAAAAACAGATGTATTCCTGTTACATTAGAGGGTAACAATGTATTATTAATACATGGCAGACTACACATCTAATACAAATCCTAAATTTTTTTTTTTAAATTCTCTGTCTTTCAAGGAATATTTTATTAGTCTTATAGTTAGCAAAAATTTTTGTACCCAATATCCAGTAATTTAAATTCTACCAATATTCAAACAGATCACAGATCTTAAATGAAAACTCTTGGTCCACAGTTAGTTGTATCTTGGCTGATAGAGGTATTTTCAGCTTTTCCCTTGTTTGTTTCCTATGAAATTGTTAAATGTTTTTAATTGTTCAAAAGGGGCACGGCAAAATATAACACAATTTAGGAAAATCACAACTCGTTTAGATGGAAGAGACCCAGGTACACCGTTGGCCATCTAATTGCAATTATGGGCTTTCCAGGACAGTTGAATGAGCATTGACATCTGGGTTATGTGCCACTGCTACAAACAGATGCACCTAAAGATGTATCCTGGCCACCAGTCCCTCCTCCCACCTCTGGGTGCGTGTGTTTGGGTGGAGGATCCCAGCAATGCTTTTACTCTGGGTTTTGTATTCTGGATGGATTCCCAGGTGAAGACAGCTGGAAGCCAGGGATGCTTTAGTGAGCAAAGAAGGCCAGTGCCCTGGTGACGGTGAGCGCAGGCACTGGCAGACAGTGATGATGCGTAATAGCTGCCCCCTGCATGAGGTAGCTTTTAGGTGATAATAGTATTCCCAGAATCTAAAAGTACCCAAGACTTCAAACCAGGAAGGTTTCTAAATCATGGAAATTTACAGTTTAGGAAATGGTAATTGGTTTGAGGATAGGTAACAATAAATTAAGTCTAAAGCACAAACTAACTAAAATAAACATTGCACTATCAGGTAGCCTAAATACGTCATCACCAGCAATCAGAAAGTCATATGGCCATGCACACCTATCCTTTTTTTTATCTTTTTTATGCCATGTTTCCAAAGCAACATTGTTCTCTAATTTCAAAAATGAGGGTCTAAATTTTGGATCTTTGAAAACTCTATTCTAGATCTACTGAGAATGTAAATCAGGTGTGTGTGTGTGTGTGAAAGAGAGAGAGAGAGAGAGAGAGAGAGATTGAATATGAATGAGATGCTTACATTTGAAAGGGGCTTGCCCCCCTTCCTTTTTTTTTTTCAGTATAGGGAGGAAAAAAAGGTAAAATTCTCTGTAACATATGCTGTAAATTGCCTTTTGCTGAAAGTTTTAATACTTAATTTAAAGTCAGAGAACATTTTCTTGACTACTTTAGTTCTTAGTGTTCATCTGGGAGAAAATCCAGGTGGCAAATTTAATGTAACTCAGTAAAATTTTCCAGTGTAGCCTTCTTTGAGGCAAACATCTTGAGTGGAACAGGTACTTTTAGACACAAATCAAAATCTGTTTTTGTTGACATAAAAGCTATTGGCATTCATTCAAATATTCAGAACTTTTGACAAGTGGATAAAGTGAGTATTCAGAGGAGGAGATGAAATGGATGAATCATTATGAGCAGGGTCTGCAGGTAGTAAAGTTCTTCTGGATAATTTGCGGATAGTTATCTCTCTAGTAATGTTTAAAGTTGGCTGGGGGAAATCACCTCCTTTTTTGTACTGTGAACCTATGGTTAACAAAGAACTGATCTAGGACTTCTGGAAGGATAAAAGAAAAACAAACAGAAAAGAAGAGAAAAAGGTAGATTCTGACACTTAAAAAAATTAATCACTTTATATTAGCCTAAGAAGAAGGTATGATGATTCAGTCAAGGAAAGTTCTTACTCTTATTTGTAACCTGCTTGATAATACTGTTAACAATTGCATTAACTATTCCACTTTCTGATTCCACTCAGATAACGTTTGCAAAGAAATGTGGCAGAATGAACAAGCCGTCCACCTTGTTTTCAAAAACAGAAAAAAAAAATGATCTCAGTGTAGTTAATACTTTTTATTTTTTTTCCACTAGAGACGTGATGAAACCAAGCCTCAGAACATTTTTTAATGTTGATAGAGCCGGCTTGAAAAAACTTGTCATATAAATCAAACCGTTCTGGGGGCAAACCCGTGTTGTTTTTAAACCACAGAGTGGGGCAATGGGTGTGGTTATGAGCGTGGTTGAATGGTGAATGTATAGATTAAAATACATTTTGCCACACTAGTTTCCAGAGGATTGTTTTGGCCTGGTGTTCCAAACTGTGAGCCAAAACTTTGGTCAGTATTTTGACAACAGAGCCAGGAAAAACAAAAAGGCTCAGCCTGTGAAAAAGAAATGAAGATGTAGTGAAGGAAAACAGTAGTCTCTCTGCCACTGCCTTACTCAATCCATATGTGGGCTTAAACACAGGAAATACCCACCATTCACCGCAATCAAGCCAGAGGCTTGTGCATCAGAAAGTGCCTTGTGGAACTAATTGGACTCTATTAAGATTGTCATTGACATGGGAAAGCATTTTGAAATTTTAAATCAGAACATGCAATGTACATAGAAAAAGATAACAGTCGCATTGTCGATTCAGGACTACAAATGCAGGCCAAATACACATACGGACGTGAGCAGTTAGTATGCTTTATTCAGTGATGTACTGTATTAATTATCATTCGGGAGCATGTTTATCTTCCTTCACTTTACATGTTTACTTTTAATCTAATGATCTTTCCAAAATGGGCAGATTTCGCTATGTTCTGGCACCACCTCATAAGGCAGAGAAAATCTAAGCATAGCTAATTTAAGACAACAATTAGCAAAGTTCATGATACTTGCCATAACAACAAAGTTAACAGCAAAAAAAAAAAAAGACATATATATAGTTTGAAATGATAGAATTTATAGGGAACTTTTGCACTCATGATGTTAGACAAAAACACATATAACATAAATATTCACACATACACACAAATCTAACTTAACCAGCAAATCTTTAAGAAGGAGCATATTTTAGCTTTTTCATTACAGATGTCTTTAAAAATTATCCAAATACGGCCTATATTGGAAGCTTACCCTCCCTTTGTTCTTTCTGTAGTCCAACATATTTCTGCTTTGAAGACTTACATTGGAGTCATATGTGCTTAGCTCTGACAACTGTCTAAGCGTTAGGGTGGTCAGTCACATTTGTTTTATAGATAAGGTTAACACGTTGCTAATATTCTTGGATCTAAAAATCTGTATTTGGTTTGCTTTTCTGAAAGTATGATTTCGCACTATACACAGAAAATGCTGTATTTCATCTGCCTAAAAGTTTTGAAAGTCATTATATCGTGTCGTCATTTAAGGTTTCTTTTCTAGGAAAAGGTGACGATAACCATCACCACAATCAATATTAGAAGATAATTAAGGATAAATATAGATAGGATGATATCTCACCAAATTTCTTAGACCAATGTTTACTGACATTTTTTAGCAGTCAGCTTCTTTATCGGTTTCAAAATGTCTTCATTGTCATGGGTCACTTCCGGTATAGTTCAGCATTTCTCCAATTTCAAAAACAAAATGATTGGAACTCGGAAGGGCATGTAATTTGTGTTCATGAAACTTAGATTTACCATGAAGATTTTGTCAAAGGGAAAAGCGGCACAAGCAACAAATCATTGGAAGGCTTTGATATGTGTGTATGTGTGTGTGTTTGTGTGTGTGGAGAGAAAGAGAGAGAGAGAACTTCTATAATCCTAGTATCATGGAAATTTCATTCTGATCATCTGATTGCCAGGTTCTTCCCATGAAAGCTAAGATTTGTATAAAAATAGACTCATTTCATACTCACACCAACTTTTTGGAGTCAGTGCATTTATCATTTCCATTTTTTGAGGCCACCGACTCACAGAAAGCACATAGCTAGAAATCAGAACATAAGTATTTTATTGTCATCCTAAGGTGATTTAAGCGCCTAAAAATCCCCACCCTCATTTTTGTTTATTTCCACACATTAAGTATTATATGAAAATATCAGGTGAAATGTGGGCAAAGGTCAAAAATAGCTACCATGGAAATAAGTTACGATCCGAATTTAAGATGGTGTCATTTACCCTGGCAGTCACATTGTCCTCCCTGTATACACATGTGCAGGCTGACAGCCATAAGAGGCTCTCACGGAGGAGGGGTGAGGTAGGCCACTTCATAACTAAATGGGCACAGAGACCTGAAAAAGATTTTTATTTTTAACCACATGGAAAAGTTCTCTTCAGTGGGGGGGGGGGGAAAGCGCTAGACTATACAAAGGGAGAATTGAAGAACATTGATTATTTACACTTCTAAAAAGTAAAATGATTTTAAAGGGGGTGACAGGATTAAGGTGGCGCGATGGAAAGAGCTTTGCTTTGAAGTCAAGCAAAGCTGTGCTCTTGTACGAGGCCACAGCCTGTTTCTCCAGCTGCAAAATGGAGGCAGTAAAAACTCATAGATTTGAACATCCTGGATGGAATCTCACCTTGAGAAGTAGTTCAACACCCTGGTCTAAGTCAGGCGCTCTGGAATTAGACAGTTGGGTCTTTTTCTTGGCTCTGAGACCAAGGTAAATCACTTAATCTTTTCAGCCTGCATAGTCTCATCTGTAGAGTGGTTGTGAAGACAACAACCTTCAAACGCTGCGTGAGAATTAAGTAAGAGAATGTATACCAAGGCCTAGTAGAATTCTGGGCATAGAGTAGGTACAACACGCCATTATAGTTACAGAAATTTAAGAGAGAGTAAAACAAAAACTGTAGGATTAGAACCTCTGCACCTTCTAATCCCTTAAAGAAACTATCAAATAATAAACTTTTATTTTCTTCATTGAAAAAACCTGGGTTCTACATTTCTTGTTTGTTTTCTTCCCTTGGTGACCTTTACATATGAACTTTAGCTTCTTGCTCTGTCAAATGGGTATATATATCACCTCTAACTCTGTGCTGGTAAATTTTTAAAGATATCATTAGGACGTATTTACATGGAATTAAATTTCTCAAAATAGCATGTCTATGGCATGGCACATAAAAATTATTAATGAACTGACATTTAGTGATACATGAGCTATCGTTTTATTAGGCCAAATTCTTAACCTCAGAAACCCAGGGGGTAATTTTGCTTTATTAGCTTGAATAGGGTGATAATCTATCCAAGCAGATTTCATTCTAAAAAGTATTTCAGTACAAGTCCATCTTTCTTTAAAAAAAAAAAATGTGCATAAGTATAAATATCATGCAACAACTTACAAATCCCAGTGGGAAAAACAAGTAAAAGAAAATATACGATAATATTTCCAGATTTAAAAGAAAGGCTGTCAGTTGGGAATGTTGTTGGTGACAATTACACTGTAAGTCACCAAGAAAAGATCAAGGCACTTGGGAAAGTATCTCTGTGTTCTTTACATCCTGACCTTTGTTATAGCAGACGTGGAGTGATCTTGACTAAAAATCACCCCTGAGGGTACAATGAAATTTGCTCGTTAAACTATTTTAGTGTTTTTTCTGGATATCATGCATATCGTGCATAGCATGCTGCTGTCTTTCTGTGGTGGAACCCAGTGCTAACAGCTTTTACTGATTCTGCAGATAAATATCATGTGACATTGACCATTCAAAATCTGTTCTAAAGCCCAAGTTCCCATTAATCAACATTGTCTTTGTTTTCACATAAATAATTTTTAAAACATTTATAATAAACTGATAGAGACTCTATCGTTAGTTAGAAAAATTGAACTTCAATATTATAAAGCGATTTTAGAAATTTACATTGTCCTCTTACATATTTTCTTTGCTTCTTTTGAAATATCGTACTATGCTCTGTTCTGTAGACGATCATTTATCTGTAAGTAACTTGACCATATATTTTATTTTCCAAGCTAGCACTCTTTTCAGAATGTTGTCAAAAACAAAAGGGATTGTTCTAGAACAGAGGAGGAAAATTCCTCTACCTATCAGCATAGGTTTTAATCAAGCTAAGGGTTTCATTTTGTAATTGTAGAGTAAGTTGGTGGTTTTATGGGGGAAAAAAGGCAATAATTTTATCAATTAATATCAATATTGATAACAAATGTGCAAAGATCTTTAAAACCTAATAATTTTTCGAATTAGCTAGTGAGTTGTCAAAAAAAACATATAATTTTAGATTATTTGCTATTCTTTGAATCAGATTACATAACCACTTTTGGCTTTTTGTTAAATAGTCTTAGAGTTGACAACATGTGTACATAATTTAAAACACTGTAGGAAATAAATCTAGTTGTTGTTTTTATATCTGTAGCATTTAAAAACAGCGTATTCAACATCTTTTGTTTTAACCTGAATGGAGTTGAAACACATTCTTCTTAATAAAATATCACAAGAATGTAAAAGCAAGTATGCAATGTACTCAATACTAATATGAAGCCAGCAGACGAAATGATACACGCCCACACAAGAGAAAAACTCAATTCAATTCAAGTTAGGAAGAGGGGGACTGAGGAAGGGGAAGATAGGAGGATGGGGGGATTGGTGTGCTCCCACTTAATGGGCACAATGTAAGGCTATATGGTGCACCCCCTGAGTGCAGGATACAACTACAACAGGGACTCTACCTAACAAACTCAAACATTGCAGCCTAATTGTTTGTACCCTCATATGAATCAGAATTTAAAAAGAGAAAAAGAAAACAATATAAAAATGCAAATAAAAACAGTATATTCAGTAAATATCTATTGAATGAATAAAAAAGTGACCAAGAAATTTCTGGTTAGTTTGGGGCTCTCTGGTTAACTTAAACCTAATCCACAAATGAAAAAATTTCATGATTTCAAATTTTTATGTAAAAAGAAGAGCACATTCTGTCTCTTTGCAGAAGGTACACCTGTATAAATGTGGCCGTATTGTTTACTATAAAGTCAAGCCATTATGGGCACAATTTGAAGAGAAATCACACAATTCACCTTCACAGACACAGAAATGCCACATCTAACGATAAAATAAGTAGCTTTGGGCTCAGGGCCTATAACTCAGTGGCTAGGGCACCAGCCATATACACCGGAGCTGGAGGATTTGAACCCAGCCCAGGCCTGCCAAACAACAATGACAACGACAACCAAAACAAACAAACAAACAAAATAGCCAGGTGTTGTGGCGGGCACCTGTAGTCCCAGCTACTTGGGAGGCTGAGGCAAGAGGATTGCTTAAGCCCAAGACTTTGAGGTTTCTGTGAGCTGTGATGCCACGTCACTTCTGTGACGAAGTGAGACTCTATCTCAAAAAAAAAAAGTAACCTTGTTGTTTTAATTAATGGAGTCATTATTATGACCAGCGTATTTCTTCACAATCTTGAGAAACCTTAAATGTCTACTAATGTCCAATGAGACAGTTATTTAACAAGAGTATGTTTTTTCATATTTAGATGCTATTTAATACCACTAATTAAGTTTCTCTTCCAGAAAATAAATAAGAATTTTTAGTTGTCTCATTTAAGGAGCATCACGTCCAGACATTAGAAATCCTTCATGATGTCTTGTTATCTTCAGGTCTCAAGATTGGACCAGAGAGCAGCAAATAATCTAAATAATCTATCTTTTCTCTTCCTTGACCAACTCTGAGACTTGAGGAAAAAGAAGCTACTTTCACCCGAGTCTTAGTTGTTTTCTAGCACCCCACCGTACTTAGGCCCTAAGGGCACTGCAGTGCTATGCTCGGATGATTAGTCATCTCCTGTTTGGGGCCCATGCTAGTGAGGAACATGGTTTACCATCCTTCTCTCCACCCCACACCCTGCCACCACTTTGAGTTACTCAAGGGCCTCAGGCTCAACTCCCATCACCAAGGCCTCTCAATTCTTGCCTTCGCCTCTAGTCACCCAGGCCACAGTCCTGCCTCAGACACTGTCATCACCTGTGATTCCTACACCTCCATTATTACTGATTTTAACACCTGCCTCTGACCACATTCTCTCATTTTCAGCTTGTCTCAAATGGGGTTTGCTACCCCCTTGATGCTGCTTTTTTTATCTCATCTGGGACTCCAGGTCACTGACCATTTCAGTTTGTACCAAGGTATCAGACTTCACTTTATTTCACTCCTATTTAAATTAGATCTTTGAGGCCACCATTTCAGTAACAATGACAATCTTTTCAATAACCTAAAACCCCCCTGCCTCTGGTCTTTTGATGGTATTTGCTTACAAATCATGGTGATTTTGAAGCCAACTATTTGCTATTTGCTTCCTCTGTGTTTCACAACATGACTGCTTTGTTCTACCACACTGGTGACCAGCCTTAAATGGGACCTCAACAATGCTTCTGCTTTCTCACTTCTTTTTGATTCAATCACTTTCTCGTTCTCCTTAAATCTCTAACCTTGCACCCCTGCTCTTTCCCCATTTCCTAAGTTATAGAGAAAATAAAAAAAGACTAGAAAGGAGAGAGGAAACTCCTCAGGTTTTTACATCAATATCAAATATACGAAAGTATCTTTATCTACACCCATTCTATATGGGGGTCATTACAAAAGTTTTGAGATACACAGAAATCAAGAAATATAAAATCTTTGCAGACAGAAACAAATGAAGCCCTCCCAGTAATACCAATAAGATGGCCAAATTGAAACTTGCATGGGTGAATCAGAATACTGTGTTTCTTGGAAGTAAAATAAAATGGATCATAACACAGTCTGTCTCAGAACTTTCACAGTGACTCATGTATTTCTCTGTTATTTCATAATATAATCCAGGCTGGTCTCAGTGGCTCACACCTGTAATCCTAGCACCTTGGGAGACTGAGGTAGGAGGATCACTTGAGGCTAGGAGTTTAAGAACAGCCTGGGCAACAGGGAAGGGAAGGGAAGGAAAGGGAAGGTAAAGGAAGGAGGAAGGGAAAGGAAGGGAAGGGAAGGGATGGGATGGGAAGTGAAGGTAAGGGAAGGGAAGAGGGAAGGGGAGGGAAGGGAAGAGGGAAGGGAA
>CAUYRH010059301.1:0-26701 GCA_963574655.1 Perodicticus potto
ACCTTACTAAATACAGAGTAGAAATGTCTTCATACAATAACGAAAAAAATTCCATGAAGGCTATGTTAATCAGTTTGATGAAAATAGTTCAGATTGTATATGAAACCAGCACATTGTACCCTTTGATTGCACTAATGTACATAACTATGATTTAATAATAAAAAAAAAAAGCAAATTTTCATTTTGTTCTGCAGTTCAGGCGCAACGGGCCCAGATGAAAGTGACAGACGTGACAATCTAACACCAGGGTCTGCCCGCCCAAGCATATTCGACCACGTCTATGGTGCAGACTCGGCCTTCAGAAACAAGATTAGCCCTGGAGGATGTTGGTTTATGGTGGTGACAGCAGGTGGCTTTGGAATTAGACAGCTTGTGCCACGGCCAGCATGTGACTTTCCACCAGTCACTCCGACACTCCCGGGCCTCTTCTCCTCTGGGAGAGGGGAGCAACGATCATAATCTAGCACCCAGCTGATGGGGTCACTAGCGGGGCATAAGTCAACCACAACAAAACAACCGAGAGCCTGGCACCAACAGAACACCTCAAGCTAACACGTCCCATCATTACAATTACACGGTGAAGGTGAGCGGGCTGTGTTCTTTTTCTCTGCCTACTTTCAAGAGAGTCCTATTTAAGGTGGTAGAAAGAAATGGTTTGAAAAGGCAATCTCTTGAAAGGAGCAGTCACTGGCATTTTAGATGTGAAACGAGGGAAGATCCTCAGTTAAAGTCCAAGAGGACTTGGGACAGACGCATTCCAGTCACGATGAAGGGTGCAGTGAGCTGACAGCTGCCACGGCCGTGCCTGGAGCAGGTTCATGCCACCGCCACAGCTCCAGCAGGCTATCCTCCCTGAGGTGCCAGTGCTCCGCCTCCAGAAACCCAGGCCACCGTTTCCTTCTGTGTAAAACAGGAAGAGTGCTGCGCCTGCTCTCCCAGGGTTTGGTGCTGAGCACCGTGATGTACCGAGTAGGTGCTCAGTAAATGGTGAGCTCATTTTTTCAGCCTCTTGCCATACCCATGATGGTCATAATCGACAACTTATTTCTGTGGGCGGGAGATGTCGTTTGGGGGTTTTGGGGGGAGGAGAGTTTTAATTGTTTTAGAGATGGACTCTGGCTTTGTCACCGCAGCCTAGAACGCAGTGGTGCCATCATAGTTCACTATCGCTTCGAACTCCTAGGCTCGAGCAATCCTCATGCTTCAGCCTCCTAAGTAGCTAGGACTACAGGCTCATGCCATCATGTCTGGCTAACTTTTTTTGTAGAGACAGAGGGAGTCTCACTGTGTTGCCCTGGCCTCCAGGAATCCTCTTTTCTTGGCCTCTCAATGCACTGGGTTTACAGGTATGAGCCACTGCACCCAGCCAACAACTAATTAAAAAAACAGAACAAACTCAGCCTAAGAAGAGCAGAAGGAGGCGCTGGCCACCTCCTGCTGGTGGGTGTCCAGCAGCGTTTAGGAGGAAGCCTCTCACTTTGCTGGCTCAGTGTCAGCCCCAACTGTGAAAAGTGATACAGCAGGAAGTTCTGAGTCCAGTCCCGTCTCCGACACCGCCGTGCCCTCCACCACTCTCTCCTGCTCCCAAGTCCACGTCCATTTGCTCAAACCTCAGGCTTCATCCTGCACTTGGATGACCCCTTTTTCTTCCTGGACTGCAGTGAGAGGGATCACGGTGCACAAGTCTCCACAACCTCATGGAATGCTTATTCCTGGGCACACTGTGTGCTCTGCTCGGCGTGCAGACTGGTGCGCCACACGTGCCACAGAGGAGCCCACATCACGCCAGCTCACCAGACAACCAGCCAGCCATGGTCTTAACACGAAGGTCCAGACACAGCTACAAATAAGGGGTGCAGAGGAAGTGCTCACTAGGCCTGCTCCACACGGTGCCCTCAGACACCAGCCTCACTGCGGTCGTGCCAGGCACGTTCTGAGTGGAGTTCAGACCTCCCCTTCTGATCCCCTGAAATCCAAACTGCATTTGCATTAGAGGAATACACAGCCCAGGGCCTCTGCAGAGCTGTCGATCAACAAAATCGCACTCCTTGGAGGAGGCAGGTGACATCCATAAACCCATGAGTGTCAAAACAACTGCAAGAAAATCCTGTGTTCCTACTGTCAGTGGGATGAAAGTGGTGTAATTAATGCCAGTGCAATGACACCGCAAGGAGAAATAAAACAAACAGCTGGTGGTTCTGTGGACCGGCATCCAGCTCCTCCACTCCGTCACCAATTCCGCTATAAAATACTGGTTCATGATATGGACAGGGAAGCATAAATCTGGGCCTAAAAAGGGCAGGTGGGAGGGGTCACCAGGTAAATTTTAAACTTTTGGTTCCACAGTCAAAATATGCTACATCACCTCCCGTTTACTGTGAAATAACTGAGAGTCTCCGCGATATTATATGAGATCTAAAAGGAGTTAACCGTGAATGCAAGGTGTACAGCAAAGGAAACACCCCCTGCCGTGAGTCACTTCCCGGGCTGGAGTGTGACCCTGCTTCCAACTTGAAGCAGAGACCTTATGCTTCCCTCGGGAGTGGGGACGTGGTCTGGGTCAGCAGAATGCTCAAAATTCTGTGCTTGACCATGGCGCTCTTTCTTCAGCTCCAGTGGGGAGATTACGCAGAACCAGACGCTTGACTCAGATGCATTTTAGAAGGCTGTTTTTCTTTTTGGTAATGTACGTATCCCTCCTGTGTGGGCTTCCTACAGCGGGGGTCGTTGGCAGCTCTTACCAGCCACCTGCTCCTGCTGGCCCTCTGCTCTGTTTTGAGCCCAACGTGACCTAGGATGGTGGTGGTACACAGCTGGTGCCCTGGGAGTCTTAGTTGTTGGAAACCCTGTAGGACAGTCCTGAAGGTTCAGTGGGAAAGTGTGTCGGCCGCCAGCACACGCCAGTCAGCCGCCCTCTGTGTCTTATCTGCTCTTCACCCCGTGTTTGTCCTTAATCCTGGCCTTTTTCTGCCTCCCGATCTGTACTGTAACAAGATGGCAGGCCCGATCAGTCTTGGGGCAAGGTGATATTCTTTCAACGTGGGAAGTAGAGGCCTGTTCACACCCGTCTTATCTAAACACAAGGCCTGGTAGCTCCAGTTTTTGTTTCTTTGCTTTCCATGGGGGACCAGGAAGGCTTCTTGAGGAGGTGCTGGAGAGTAAGAGGAGACATCTGGAACTCATTACCAGCATGCAGGTAAGGCGGCATCCCTCCCCGGCCACCCCTTCAGAAGCACCAGGGGAGGAGGCAGTCTACTTTCTGTTAGTCACGATGTGGCTTCAACTCACATGAAGGAAAGAGCATGGCATACTACCTTCTGATAGGGCTTCACAACCTCATGGCTGTAAACAGTCCTCGTGGGTGAAGAAGCTGAGCACACCATGGTTGGGTGCTCTGCCCACCATCTCACAAGGCTCAGTCAAGGTGTCAGCTGGGCTGTGTTCTCATCTGCAGGCTTGGTTGAGGAAGAACCCTCTTCCCAGCTCACGTGATTATTGACAGAATCCGTTTCCCTGTGTTGTACCACTGAGAGCTTCGGCCTCTTACTGACTGGAGGTTGGTGGCAGCCGGCAGGCCCTGGAGACCACCCACGTGGACTTCTCCAACACAGCTGCCTATGGGGAGTAATTCCATCATGCCAGCGAGGAAGCCCTCCTAGAAGACATTCTTACATAACATGACGCAACCACAAGAATGACGTCCCTCACCTTCACCCCAACTCCCGGAGAGGGGATTATACAAGGCATGGACACCAGTAGGTGGGAATTGCTGGGAGTCCCCCTTAGGGTCTGGCTGCTGTGTGCAAAGTGGGTTGGGGCAGGTTGTGCTGGAGGATGATGAAGGTGGTGGGTGCTGAGGGGGTGGATGAGAGAGACTGGGGGCTGAGGCTGAGCCACAAGCAGGCCCAGGACATGCAGGGTTCCAAGAAGAATGGGAAGCAGTGGAGGGCCACATTTAGTTTAAAATGACAAACGCTTCTCTATGAGTAAAATAGTCTTCCGCGCAATGTACTTCCAAGAAAGCGTTCACATCAGTTGCCTCCAGGGAAGGGACCAGGTGGCTGGGGAACAGAAGTTGGGGGGCATCAGCGCCTTCTGAATTTTGAATCATATGAATGAATGTACTGCAATTGAGAAAGAAATTCATTCATTTTTTAAAAAGTAGTTCCTCCGGTGGCAATATGAAGAAAGGATTGGGGAGAATCGAGGTAGCTGCAGGGAGATGAATTTGGTGTCAGGTGAAGGAAGGAGATTCTTAGTAATTCAAATAAAATGGAGCATAGACAGCACCTACAGTCAGGGTGAAATTTAAGGCTATAGTATTGAGGCCCCCCCCAATTTCCAGAATTCACTGCTGTATCTCTTGGCTTTCCTTTGCCACAGAGATGTGGTCTGAAGGTCTGAGCACGTTCTGACCTCCAGACTTGCCCACCCGGCACAGCCACGTCCTCTGGACAGATCCACTGCTAAGTGCTAACTTCTCCTTCTCTAATGCATTTGATGGTCACCTCAAAAAATTCTTCAAAGAGATTGCATTAGACAATAAAAGAAAAAGAAAAGAAAAGAAAGAAAGAAAAAAACCCACCCCAGCATTAACTACAGAGCCCTGATGGCTGTGATTGCATTATCTTTCTGAACACTATTCCCTGCATCATTTTTGTGCTCTAAATTACCAATTCTAGTCCCTGTGTAGCTAAATAATAATAATTACCATATAAATGAATATGCATATGTGTCATTTTTCTCCCTAAAAACAAGAAAGCCTGTTTATTTTGGATGAGGGTTTGTTTTGTTTTGAACAACCAAAGCACATAATTAGAAGCCTAACCTCTTACTCTTGAAATCCTGTCTCCACCGGGAAGAGATGAAAAGGTACTGGATGCCCCTTGAAGGTTAGAAGAAATTTTAAAACAAATTGAAAGAGATATTTCTTTACTCTGTAGGTAATAATGGTTTGGACATGATCAAAATCATAGACTGTAGGGGCAGAAGGGGTTTCTGTGCTCAAGCCGAATCCCACGGTCTTACTGATGGGGAAACTGAGGCATAAGGAAGCGAAGCTCTCACCAGAGTAACAATGCCCACACCTCTGTGGGACACAGCCTTTGAAACAAGAACAGAGTGGCCGGCAGTAGGGTGCCCTGCTTGCCTCTGGGTTCCGGGACTTCCTGGGGGACCTTGAGCAGGAGACACATCTGCAGGTCCTGGCTTCTGCATCTGTGAAATAGGGGCAGTGACAGCGCCCCCTCCAGAGGGCTGCTATAAAGACTCAATCAGGTGCAGGACACAACACACAGCCCTGGCTACATGTACTGCTCTCCCAGTCAATGGAAGCCCTCAGGAATGTCATAATCACAGCCTCTCTGCATGGTGCAAGGGGCACCTGCAGTGTGATGTAACAGATAACAGGCTAGACCAGGCTTCCAGACAACTACCGCCAGCATCCAAATAATCATAATGATAATGTATGGCATAAACATTAATGTAATCAATACATTATCACATAATATGACGTATCATATATGGTGTAACACAACTAATGATGTCAATTAACTGATAAGACAAACTTTAAATCATCAGTTTGATGGCAGTGGTAGCTGCTGGCAAGGACGGGACACATGGTCTTGTCCACCCTATGCCAAAAGGTGCAGAACAAGCTTTTTTTTTTTGAGACAGAGCCTCAAGCTGTCACCTGGATAGAGGGCCGTGGCATCACAGCTCACAGCAACCTCCAATTCCTGGGCTCAAGCGAGTCTCCTGCCTCCGCCTCCCAAGTAGCTGGGACTACAGGTGCCCGCCACAATGCCCTGCCATCTTTTGGTTGCAGCTGTCATTGTTGTTTGGCGGGCCCTGGGCTGGATTCGAACCCTCCAGCTCAGGTATATGTGGCTGGCGCCTTAGCCCGTTGAGCCACAGGCACCAAGCCCAGAACAAGCTTTTCAACAAGGTCAAGAAGCATTCTAGAGAACGGCGTCTGTAGCTCAAAGGAATAGGGCATGGGTACCATATACGGGAGGTGGTGGGTTCAAACCTGGCCCCGGCCAAACATTGCAAAAAAGAAGCATTCTAGAAGTTAAATGCTTGGCCGGGCGCGGTGGCTCATGCCTGTAATCCCAGCACTGTGGGAGGCTGAGGAGGGAGAATTGCTTGAGCTTAGGAGTTCGAGACTCGCCTGAGCAACAGTGAGACCCCGACTCATGAAAAAAATGGAAAAACCCAGCCGGGCGCCGCGGCGAGCGCCTGTAATCCCAGCGGCTTCCGGAGGCTGAGGCGGGATGCCCACAGCCCGAGTCAGAGGTTGCACTGAGTTACCACGCCCACTGCACTCTGCTCAGGGGCATAGGGTGGCACTGTGTCTCAACAAAAAAAAAAAAGAAGAAATAAAAAATAAGCAACGAAATAAAATAAAAAACCAAAAAAAAAAAAAAAAGAAGAAGTTAAATGCTTGGCTTGGCACCCATAGCTGAATGGTTAAGGTGACGGCCACATACACAGGGGCTGGTGGGTTCGAACTGGGCCCGGACCTGCTAAACAACAACAATGACAACTATAACAAAAAATAGCCAGGCATTGTGGCGGGTACCTATAGTCCCAGCTACTTGGGAGTCTGAGGCAAGAGAATTGCTTAAGCCCAAGAGTTTGAAGTTGCTGTGAGCTGTGACGCCATGGCACTCCACCCAGGGCAACATAGTGAGACTCTGTCAAAGAAAGAAAGAGAGAAAGAAAGAAAATAAAGATAAATGTTTGCTTGAGAGACTATTCTAGATCACTGGGAGCACATTTGGGATATGTAGCTGAAATCACAAAGAATCCACCATATTTTCCCAAGAAACCATAACTCAGGGATATACAGAGATTAAAAAGACAAATAATCAGCCAGGTGCAGTGGCTCATGCCTGTGATACCAGCATGCTGAGAGGCCGAGGAGTGTGCATTGCTTGAGCTCAGGAGTTTGAGACCAGCCTGAGCAAAAGCGAAAACCCACTTCTACTAAAAATAGAAAAACTAGCTGGGCGTTGTGTCAGGTGCCTGTAATCCCAACTACTCCAGAGGCTGAGGCAAGAGAATTGCTTGAGCCCAAGAGTTTGAGGTTGCTATGTGCTGTGACACCATGGCACTCTCCCCAAGGTGACAGAGTAAGACTTTGTCTCAAAAAAAAGAAAGAAAATATAGAAATAAACCTGTCCAGGCCACCTGTGTCCTATGAGTACAATGAGTATCTATCGCTGATTAAAAGGAGAAACAAGGCCAAGTATGGTAGCTCATGCCTGTAATCCTAGCACTCTAAGAGGCCAAACTCAGGAGTTCAAACCAGCTTGAGCAGGAGCAAGCCCCCATCTCTACTAAAAATAAAACAACTAGCTGGACATGGTGGTGCACGCCTGTAGTCTCAGCTTCTCAGGAGGCTGAGGCAGGAGGATTGCTCAAACCTAAGAGTTTGAGGTGGCTGTGAGCTATGATGCCATGGCACTCTACCCAGGGTGACAGAGTGAAACTTGGTTTCCAAAAAAGAGGAGAAACGGTTTAGCTTAAAAACTTGAATAGAGGCTCAGTGCCTGTGGCTCAACGGGATAAGGTGCCAGCCACGTACACCTGAGCTGGCAGGTTCGAATCCAGCCCGGGCCCGCCAAACAACAATGACGGCTGCAATCAAAAAATGGCCGGGCGTTGTGGCGGGCACCTGTAGTCCCAGCTACTTGGGAGGCGGAGGCAAGACACTCGCTTGAGCCCAGGAATTGGAGGTTGCTGTGAGCTGTGATACCACGGCACTCTATCCAGGGTTACAGCTTGAGGCTCTGTCTCAAAAAAAAAAAAAAAAAAACTTGAATAAAATCAGGCTCCCCCAAGTGCGTGTGCCTAGCAATCTGCTATGCAAGTGTTTAGTCCAACTTGGCAAACTCATGACGATTTGTGGACTAAGGCACAGAGCATTTTGTATGGGAAAGTTCAGGCCCACTTCCAATCACAAGACTGTCCCCTTCCCTCCCCTTTATTCCCTGACCAAAAAGTGGGCATTTAAAGGAGGGAAACCAGGTGGCGCCTGTGGCTCAACGGAGTAGGGCACTGGCTCCATATGCCAGAGGTGGCGGGTTCAAACCCCAGCCCTGGCCAAAAACTGCAAAGAAAAAAAGTCCTATGCCTTGTTTGTGGTAAAAGAGAGAATCCGTAAAAAAAGAGTGACTAGGCTTGGCACCTGTGGCTCAACGGGCTAAGGCGCCAGCCATGTACACCTGAGCTGGTGGGTTCGAATCCAGCCTGGGCCTGCCAAACAACAATGACAGCTGCAACCAAAAAATGGCTGGGCGTTGTGGCGGGCGCCTGTAGTCCCAACTATTTGGGAGGCGGAGGCAGGAGACTCGCTTGAGCCCAGGAATTGGAGGTTGCCGCGAGCTGTGATGCCATGGCACTCTACCCAGGATGACAGCTTGAGGCTCTGTCTCAAAAAAAAAAAAAAAAAGAGTGACTAACTGATGGGTCCATTTTTTAAGAAGAGTCTCTCTGAGGTTAGTTTAACTGTATGGAGTCGGGGTGCGGCACTGAATTTTCTGGGCCCAGCCCCTCTCTGGTCTCCCCAGCTCCCTTCTCAGGAGGCTTCTGTAATAACTCCATGCCCTGGCCCAGGTTTTCCTTTGCACTTTGTGGTCCCTGAACACCCCTTCTCACAACCTCCCTGCCTCAGTCGTGTCTGGCTCCGTCTCTAGTTGAAGATGGGGGAGTTGCCCAGGGAGACAGGATGGGCGAAGGGTGAGGAGGGTGCTCAGGTGCACATAAGGCCCCAGCAGCAAGGACAGCGCAGCACCTGCAGGGGGCGCTCAGCTGGAGAGGGCAGGACCCAGTCAGGTGGACCTGGGAGGACAGCGCAGCACCTGCAGTGGGCACTCAGCTGGAGAGTGCAGGACCCAGTTAGGTGGACCTGGGAGGGGGTGACAAGGAGGGGATGGCGTTCCAATGAAGCTCTTTAGTTAAACCGAACTTTCTTCTAACATTTCCTGGAGTGTAGAAATTTGCTTTTTGTTGAGAGCTGAAGAGAAACGCAGAAATGTTCTCATGATCACCCAAAAGTATAGCAGTGAACTAGTGGACTACAGTTGCTGGGCCCAATCCTACCTGCTGCTTTTGTAAATAAATTTTTATTTTTTTATTGGAGAAAAACTTAAACAAATTTATTTAATGTGTATACATGAGAGCCATCAAAAGAAAAACTCAGCTCCCCAGTGGGGTTTAGAAGCGTATATACCTGTCTGGTAAAAGGAGTTATGGGGGCTGGGGGTGGGGAGAGGAATTCTGTTGAGGGCCAATAAAGGATTACTAGGGATGGCTCGGCGACTGTGGCTCAGCGGGCTAAGGCGCCAGCCACGTACACCTGAGCTGGCGGGTTCGAATCCAGCCCGGGCCCGCCAAACAACAATGACGGCTGCAACCAAAAAATGGCCGGGTGTTGTGGCGGGCGCCTGCAGTCCAAGCTACTTGGGAGGCGGAGGCAGGAGACTCGCTTGAGCCCAGGAATTGGAGGTTGCTGTGAGCTGTGATGTCATGGCACTCTATCCAGGGTGACAGCTTGAGGCTCTGTCTCATAAAAAAAAAAGGATTACTAGGGATGTAAATAAAGTTGTATTAGAACTCAGCTATGCCTTTTGTTAACATATCATACATGGCTGCTTTTGCACTGCATCAGAGTTGAGTAGTTGTGAAGGAGCCCATTCAGCCTGCAAAAATACCGACTATCTGGCCTTTATGGAAAATGTGATTTCTGTTCCCTGATTTAGAACAGACTCTGTGCTTTGGGTACTTGCCTACACCTGGGCAAAGGCCATCAGTTCACAGTGAACCATCTGAGGTCACAGGAAAGCACACTATTCAGATCTAGTTTTGGAGCCCAGATTGCAGCTGTTGGTGACTCTTACCATTTAGATCACACGGTTGAGAACCATGCAGAGCGAGCTGTGAGCACTGATGCTCATCTGACAGCATGCTAGAAAGATTTCTGGGTATCTTTTCAGATTTGGGGCTTCCCAAATCAATTTCCAATCTTTGAGCTAGAGAGAAAGCAATAGACTTGCATACATATATATGCATTTAATATGTACGTACAACATGTATGTTTAAATGCATGTGTATGTACACATGTATGTTTAAATGCACATATATATATGCATGTGTGTGTGTTTTTTTTAAAGTACACAAGTTCTAGTTCTGGGCATAGTGAGACTCTGTCTCAAAAAATAGAAAAACAAAATATAACTCCACCACTAAACAAATGGAAAGACAGAAAGTCTCAGCCAATAAAAAGAAGGTATAAAGAAGTAGCAAATGGAATTTTTAGAAGTGATAAATACAATAACCAAAAAAAAAAAAAAAAAAAAAACCTTGCTGGATGGGCACAATAGTAGAATGAAAGGAAAGAAGAGGAAAGAGTCAAAGAACCTGATAATGGTTCAATACACATGACCAAATCTGATCAACAGAAATAAAAGGAGATTAGAGAAAGAGAGAGAGGGAAAAAAAAAAAAATAGAGCTTCAGAGACCTGTGGGCAAATTCCAAAAAGTCTAATGTTCATGTTGTTAGAGTTTCAGAAGGAGAAGAGAAAGAGTATGGTGCAGAGAATTATTTTAAGAAACAGACTGGGCTGGCGTGGTGGCTCACACCTGTAATCCCAGCACTCTGGGAGGCTGAGGCAGGTGGATCACTTGAGCTCAGGAATTTGAGACCAGCCTAAGTAAAGTTATACCCCATCTCTACTAAAAATAGAAAAACTAGCCAGGTGTTGTGGCAGGTGCCTGTAGTACCAGCTACTGAGGAGGCTGAAGCAAGAGAATTGCTTGAGTCCAAGAGTTTGAGGTTGCTGTGAGCTATGACACCATGGCACTCTACCCAGGGCAACAAAGTGAGACTCTGTCTCAAAAAACTCCCAACAAAACAGAAAGAAAGAAAGAAAGAAAAGGCTGAAAACATCACAAGTTTGAAGAACAATAAATGTATAAATTCAAGGAGCTCAGCAAATACCAAAAAGAATAAACCTGAAGAAATTTATGCCAGACATATCATAATTAAATTAGTGAAAACTAAAAACGAAGAACAAAGTCTCCAATATAGCCAGACAAGAATGATGCATTAAAAAAAGGAAAAAATGATACATTACATATAAAAGAATTTGAATGGCTATAGATTTTTCATCAGAAACCACAGTAGTCAAAAGTAGATGGAACAACAAACACTTGCAAAGTGCTCAGAGAAAAGAACTATCAACCTAGAACTCTAAATCCAGAAAGAAATATACTTTAGGAACGAAGGCAAACTCAAAACATCTTCAGATGAAGGCGAATTCAGCACTGGCATATTTACTCTAAAAGAATCTAATAGAAGTTTTCCAGACAAAAAAGGACCCTTCTAAGAAATTGAGGAAGAGCAACTGAAATGGTAAACGTCTGGGTAAATACGATAGATTTATACTGATGTTAATCTCATCCTGGATTCTTTAAAATATGTTTGATGACCAAAAGCAAAAAGCCTAACACTGTCTGACAGGATTTTAGATGCAAAAAGAAGCAATGCCCAAGACGATACAACAGAGAGTCAAGGGGCTTGAAGAGGTCAACTACTGACTATAAAAAGGGGAGGATATGCACTATGATTAACAGCACAGCCACTAAAAAAATCACACAGATATAGTAAAAAAGAAAACCCACAAAAGGCTCGGCACCCATAGTACAGTGGTTACAGTGCCAGCTGCAACCACCGAAGGTGGCAAGTTCAAACCCGGCCTGGGCCTGCTAAACAACAATGACAAATGCAACAAAAAATAACCGGCATTGTGGCAGGCGCCTGTAGTCCCAGCTACTTAGGAGGCTGAGGCAAGAGAATCCCTTAAGCCCAAGAGTTTGAGGTTGCTGTGAGCTGTGATGTCACAGCTCTCTAGGGGGTGACCTAGTGAGACTGTTTCAAAAAAAAAAAAAACCCACAAGAGGTAAGTTCAAATAGCTGACAAATGGAACTTGATTAAAGTTAAAAACTTTTGCTCTGTGAAGGACCCTGTTCCTTCTTCTTCTTGAAAGGTGAAGTCCACGTCCACAGATTGCAGACTAAGAGAACAACGTACAGCTCACACTGTGAACGTCAGTTCTCCCATCCGTAATGGGGGAGGGAGTGACGGTGCCAACCCCACAGGGTCGTGTGAGGACCCAGCGATTCGAAGAGCTGTGGAAAGCCCTCTCCTGGCAACCACAAGGGGCCAGTGGATGGTCAGGACACTTGTCATCTCCTGAACGCCCCTCCTCTGGCCCCAGTAGGCGGACCTCAGCTGACTGCTTCCTTTGGACTCCTGTCCTGCAGCTGCATGGGATTGGCCAAAGTGACATCCCTGATTCTTGCTCTGCCCCTGCACTGTGTGGCAGTGGTTTATTCTTCCTCCTGCCTGTGACAGCCTGTCCCCTGTGGCTCCCACAGCTCTAGGTCACCCTGTCCCTGCCAGAGGCGCAACAGCTCCCTGCCACCACCAGTCCCAGGGGGCTTCACCCTCGGTCGTCAGTTGCCTTAACTCTCCCACATGTCTGCAGACGTCCTTCATTGAATGCGCTCCTGGGCCCCCTCTAAGTGGGAGCCCTGCTGGATCCTCCAGGTTCTACACTGTTCCTTCTTCTTCTTGAAAGGTGAAGTCCACGTCCACAGACTGACCTTCACCAAACGTCTGCGTGTCTGCTTTCCCTTTAAAAGGAGCCCTGGAGACCGGGGCTCAGACTTCGCCTCTGTCATCTCTGCTCTGGGACATGAACACCCCCACCCCCCACCCACCAGTGTCCCCTTTAATCCTGGTGACAACGCCTGCCTCCCTGGACTCTCACCCGTCTGATGCAGTCCTCCTCGGCCAGGCGTCCCTCGATCAGTCTGACGAGCAGCATGCTGGGAACTGTCTAAAGGAAAAGAGAACACAAGAGGGGCTGAACCTGCATCTTGGAGCTTAAAAGGACACGTGCCGGCAGGTGTCCCTGGCGGACCGCTCTGTCTCTGAGCAGCCCAGGCCTACCACCTGGCCTCACCCCTCCTCCAGTGTCTGCTGCCTCACCCGCTGCCTTGAACTCCCCCCACCCAGCACCTCTTTGATGGTCCCTCCCACCCCATGTATGCCCCTTCTGTGCTCCTGCCAGGATGCCCGGAATGGCTCCAGAGTGTCCTCAGAGCTGCAGCCCCAAGCCTGGGCTGGGTGATGCTTCCCATGCTCCATGTGGCAAACTTGTTCTTGCACTAACCACATGGCAGCCCAATAGCCTGCCAGCGTGTCTGTGTCCCCAGGGAGCTGTGAAGTCTCCTAAGGAAAGGGATTGTATCTTCCTGTCTCTGCAGCCCAGACAGTGACGTGTGGGAGGGAGCCCACGACCTCTCCCTACTCCATGCTCAGGGACTCCACATTGGGAATCAGAGACGGGCCATTATGATCACATCACAGAAATGGGCAAACGGTAAAGCAGGGGGGCTTTTTCCCTGGAAAGCCGGCCGCCATCAATCAGCAGACCATGGCCCCAGCTCCATAGTGTCAAGGCCGCAGGAAGCTGTGATGGTTAGTGAAGCTGCTGACTCCTTGTCCACTCCCGAGGGCAGCTGGGCTTGCTGAGTGTGCACCACGTGCCAAGCACCAGGCACACACGACGTCACTCAACTTTTCTATCAAGTCTGGGTGCCCTGCAGTTTCTCCCTGTTCCATAGAGGAGGATACTGAGCCTTAGAGAGGTGAGGCCCCTTCCCAGGGATGTACAGACAGGGAGGAGCAGAGGCAGGACTTAACACAGGAGGGGACTGGGACTGCCAGACGCCTGCAGGTGGAGTGCGCCTAGGGAGGAGCTGAAGACAGCCGCCCCCTGTCTATTCTGTACTGCCCTCCATGACGACAATCCACACCATAATTTCACAACCTTCTCACGAAGCCTTGGGGTGAGGGCCACCAAGCCAGTGTCCCCGGCCAACCCAACCCAAGCATCCCTTTGACTCAAGATCACTGAGAGCTTGGACTTCTTCCCAGGCCCCCAGACACTCTGCCATGGGAGATCCTCAGGCCAGCCCCAAACCACACATCCCAGAACAGCAGGAATGGGCTTTCCGCCCGGTATGGGCTCATTGCCACACAGGTATGCAGGTAGGTGCCACACAAAGGCAGGGGAACTCCACCTCACTCTCCTCCAAGTAGGGGGTGCTGCAGGGGGCCCCCACAGGCCTAGGGGCACGAGAACTTTCTCATTTCCCATAGGGCCCTGAGGGCCAGTGGTGGCCCAGTGCTACTGGAGAGAGGCCGTGGTCTTTAGTTCTAGAACCAGCATTTGTGCAGGTTCAGAGTGACCAGGCCCTGCCTCCAGGATGCTGTCATATCACGGCATCTAAAAGGACAGGGAGTCGGGCTGGCACAGAGCTTCTCCAGCAGCTGTGTGAAGCCACCTTTGGTGCTCTGGTAAGTGTCTGCACTTGGCCTTCATCATGCCTGGTGGCAAGGGTGGAGGAGATAAGATGGACCTCGTCTACCTCGAGCTTTTGAGATTCGGCACTTTTTTCACCCCCAAATAACTTATCTGTGCTCAATGAACCAGCTGGACTGACTCGTTCAGAGGAAGGAGCCCCTACAGACAGACGGGGTGTCAGAAGAGAAGGAAAAGCTAGGTGAGGTGGGGAGGGTCCTTGCGGTGGCTGGACTCCTACAAATTCGGCTGTCTTGGTTCTCACAGAGGTGGCCTGCTGCCCTGCTGAAATTTCCTTGCACTATGTGAACGGGTTCCCTGACAAGAGCAGGCTGGACTTGGGCACTTGACGGCGGAGGTAACAGACCTCCCTGTGCCTCCCACATTCACAGTGGTGGGCTCACAGGGCAGGGACCGGCAGTAGGGAAGTGGAGAAGGAGCACGTGGCCCCGACTGGAGGAGGCTAATGCTGGAGCCAAGGAGCGGGATGGGGCGCTGAGGGCAAACTAGCCCCAGGGCAGCCCTGCCAGACCACCACACCGGTGGCCACAGCCACTTGTGATCTGGGCCCCAGCTGCCCACAGAGGGGCCCTGAACAAGTGGCTGTAATGCTTTGAGTCTCTGTTTCCTTGTATGTAAACAAAACAATTCAATGTGCTTCAGGCTCTAGCCATAGCTCAGTGAGTAGGGTGCCGGCCACATATACCAAAGCTGGCAGGTTCAAGCTCAGCCCGGGTCTGCTAAACAACAACTGCAACCAAAAATAGCTGGGCATTGTGGCAGGCGCCTGGAGTCCCAGCTACTTAGGAGGCTGAGGCAAGAGAATCTCTTAAGCCCAAGAGTTTGAGGTTGCTGTGAGCTGTGACTCCACGGCACTCTACCCAGGGCGACATAGTGAGACTCTGTCTCAAAAAAAAAGAAAGAAAGAAAGAAAGAAAAGAAAATATGCTTCAAAGAATTGCTGAAATAACAGATGGGAGGTGCCTGGTGCCCAGCAAGGGCTCGATGCTGTGCATAGCTACCCTGAGCACTCTGGTTTTTTTTTCTTCAGACAGAGTCTCAAGCTGTTGTCCTGGGTAGAGTGCCATGGCGTCATAGCTCACAGCAACCTCCAACTCAGGCTCAAGTGATCCTCTTGTCTCAGTTTTTCTATTTTTAGTAGAAATGGGGGTCTCACTTTCGGCTAGTCTTGAACTCGTGAGCTCAAGCAATCCACCCGCCTTGGCCTCCCAGAGTGCTAGGATTACAGGCGTGAGCCACCACGCCCCGCTGACCCTGAGCTCTCTATACCCATCCTGCCTGCTCCTTCCCCCAAGGAGGACTGGGCAAGGAAGACTGCCCTCTTCTCAGGGACACCTTGGGGGCCAGATCTCTCCCTCCCACCTGCATATCTGAGGAAGAGAAGTAGGAACAGATTGCAAATACGGAGGTTCACCGCTGGGGTTGGGGAGCAGAGACTCGCCCTCAGCACTAGTGTCCCCCAACCTGCCCAGGACAGGCTTCCTCTCTGGGATGCATAACGGCTGCTGCTCTCCCGCTAGCTGTGGCTAGCTGTGTGACCGTGGGCAAGTCTTGACCTCTTTAGGCCCCACATAGTTCACCAATAGAAATCAGTAACAATATTACAGCTTTTGCTTTCATTTTTATTTTCCATACACCCTACTTCCAGTAGCATAGTCCCCCACAGTTCATTTGAGGACTCAACCCCTTGTTCTTTAGCTTGTGTGGTTTGGGTGGGTCAATCCTGCCCTCGGATCCAGATTGGTCCCAGCTGATCAGCATATCCCACCCCAAGCACTGTGATTGCTTCAGGGGCTGCCTGAGACCCAATCCCAGCCAATGAAAGGCAGGCCCAGGTCATCAGTGCAACCCTGCCTTCCACCAGATCAGAACGTAAGAGATGGAGCTTCAGCAGCCACTTTGCAGGCATGAAAGGGGTGCAAAAGAAACCAGGCTCAGCTCCTAAACAGTTTTTCCAGGGATGTGGAATTGGAAGAAAATGACAGAGCAGCCAGCCAGGGAAGGAGAGAATACCTCTGCTGGGAACCAGACTCATAATGTGCTCTCTTGAGAGAGATATGGGGCCACCAGGTTGCTACAAAGTGGACAGCAAAAGTCAAGAGTGAAAGCAAGAGAGAGAGAATGGACAAAATGCAGACAGGCAAGCAGGCCAACGGGCGTCCAGTGAGTCCCTGCTTCTCACATCTCGGGAGAGTTCTGGGTTCTTGTAACACTGTCCCCCACCACCCTCATTCTTGCTTAAGTCACTGGTTCTCAACTTGATCACCTGTGGTTTGTAAAGCACAGGAAGCTGGGCCCTCCCCAGGAGTCCTGGGGTACAGCTGAGAATCTGCATTTCTAATGAGGTTCCAGGGCTGCTGCTCCAAGGTCACACCTGGAGAACCAGTGGCTTAAATTACCCCAAGCACCAAAGAGCCCCGCCCATCTAGAGCAGTGGCTGGAGAGGGTGTCTTTCCTCCCAGGTATCCAGGCAGGGGAGGAGGCAGCCCTGCCCCCTTCCACATCTCCCCTCTCATCTTTTCCATCCTTCCCTGTCCCCTCAGGTCCCCTCCCGACCCCAGGCAGAGCTGCTTTCCATCCCAAGGCCATCTCTCCCTCCCTGACAACACCCATTCAGGAGGCAGCATTTAAACAGGTATGGGGACCTGGGGGTGCCAGCTGGGGGGGGAAGGGAGGGCCAGGCAGTCAAAGAATGTGGGTTGAGAGGTGGCAGGTCCTGGTGGGGCACAGCGCCCCCTGCAGCCTGCGCAGCAGGGGACAGGCTGGTGGCTTTGAGCACATTGCCCCCCTGCCGCTCCCTGCCACTGTGCTGTCTCCATGCCAGCTTTGATGTGTCACGTCAGCAGCGGGGGCTTTCAGGGGGCCGTTTGGAAGCCCTGTCAAACTGTCTTTGCAGGAATCACGCTCCCTCCTTCCAGAGCTCTGTGAGGCTCTCCCACTAACACCCTCCAAAGCTAGTATTTTGGGGAGAATCAGGGGCAAGTTGATAAAAGTCCAGTGGGGCTGCTCCTGGTCACAGAGAGGCTCAGGCTGAGGTGTAGGCCTCATCTGCCTGCTGGGGGCACCGCAGCACCCAGCTGTGTCCTGCCCCATTTGCTGCAGTTCTGACGCCCCCCTCTCCCTCCCA
The DNA here is from genome assembly GCA_963574655.1 of Perodicticus potto. NCBI lineage: Eukaryota > Metazoa > Chordata > Mammalia > Primates > Lorisidae > Perodicticus > Perodicticus potto. Next base: position 17,589 of record CAUYRH010059301.1, read on the forward strand.
GTCTCCCAGAGAGGCTCTGGAGGCTTCCTCCGTCCCAGGGCAGTGTCCCTGGTCTACCAGCCGCCGCCCCTTTGCTTTCTGTGGCAGCTAAGTGTGAAGGCACCAAGGCTGGCTTTGCCCTGCTGGGTGTCTGTCATTTAATTCCTCCAAGCCTGATCTCCCTCACACGGGGTGACTTGAGCCTGCGACTCACCGTCCTCATTCTCAGTGACCCTAATGCCCCTGCTGTTACCATGGTAGGTGACACATGCTCAGAAGTCACAGACATTTTGAGCTATGGTATCAGCTTCAGGAGTAGGTGGGGCGGCAAGGAGTTGTGGCACCTTTTTCTGTCCCACCCTCACCTGCTTCTCCTTCCTGGTAGCAGAGGGAAGCCCAGCATCGGACCTGAGCTCCCCCAAGAACTGATCAGAGAATCCTTTAAAGACAACTCTCATTTCATTCTGCTGCTTCTTAGAGTTGTCAGAGCAGGTTATGAGATAGCAGGAACTGTCTCCCAGAGTCTGGAAGGCAGAGACAGGAGATTTCAGGCACAGAAGAAAAGAGGAGAGAGGAGAAGCTTTGAAGGAAGAAAGCAGAGCCCCCAGCACGGCACCGGACAGGCCAATGGAGGGAGGTGGCAGTAGGAGACCCTGGGAGGGAGAAAGGCCAGTGGATTTTAAAAGAGGCCCCGAACACCGGGCCTCAGATTTCTCCTCTCCTCCATTCCACGCCACCACCTTGACTTAGGGAAGAAAGGGCAGTCACATTTTGTCCCAGGAAATTGGAAGAGCAAGGCTGGCCGGAGAAGGAATGGCCAGAGATGATGGTGACTTCCAGCAGGACTTGGAAGCAAGAGCTGATGGGCTGTTTCCCGGGAATCTTCAGGCTCCTTGGGAGGTGACTGTGTTTCCTGGGTGCAGCAGAGGCAGGATGAGAGCTCCAGTTCCTTTATTTGGGTATTAAAAAAAATGATGACTCTAGGCAGCTGGTGCACTTGGGGACGTGGGGCTACATCAGATTTAAAATCTGAAAACTGAAGTTATGAAGAACCCAGCCTTGGGAAGGCATTCCTGTTCCTTCCTGTCCAGCCAGCCTCCAAAGTTCAGGTTGTTTATTCATAAACAAACACGGCTGTTGTGCTCTGACGTCACAGTTGATTCAGAGGATACCTCGACCTAGCAGTAATCTTGCTTGAAAGTAATAACTGCAGTGAGGAAACGGGAGTGGTGCTGGGGGTGGGTTCCCAGCTGGCCTATGTTAGAACTCCCTGGGAGTTTTTACCTATTGAAGGCCAGCCCTCCTCCTGGGCAGCAGTGGCTCACTCCCAGTGATTCTAGGTGCTGCCAAGATTGAGAACCTCTGGAGGAAGCTATTTCAAAATTGCAAATACATATTTTCCTTGCAGAAATTTCTTTCTTTCTTTTTTATTTTATTTTATTTATTATAGAGACAGAGTCTCACATTATCGCCCTCGGTAGAGTGTCGTGGCATCACAGCTCACAGAAATCTCCAACTCCTGGGCTTAGGCAATTCTCTTGCCTCAGCCTCCTGAGTAGCTGGGACTACAGGCACCCACCACAACGCCCAGCTACTTTTTGTTGCAGTTTGGCTGGGGCCAGGTTTGAATCCCCCACCCTCGGTACTTGGGACCGGCGCCCTACTCACTGAGTCACAGGCGCCACCCTCCTTGCAGGAATTTCAATAATAAAGTTCTGGTGTTTTTTGAGACACAGTCTCACTCTGTTGCCCCAGACTAAAGTGCCAGGGTGTCAGCCCATTTCACAGCAACCTCAAATTCCTAGGCTCAAGTGATCCTCTTGCCTCAGCCTCTGGAGTGGCCGGGACTACAGGTGTGTGCCACCACGCCAGGCTAATTTTCCTATTCTATTTCTTAGTAGAGACGAGGTCTCCTTCTTGCTCAGCTTGTCTCAAATGCCTGAGCTCAAGGGATCCACCAGCCTCAGCCTCCCAGACTGCTAGGATTACAGGTGTGAGCCATTGTGCCCAGCCATTTTCCTTCTTTGTTTTTCTACGGTAGAAATCTCAGGCTCAGGCACATGAAGGGCCAGCTTCTGAGAGTGCGTGCCTCACCCAGTGCCAGCCTTGCTCCTCGCAACCGTCCCCCCACAGAGGCCTTCCTCCCCTGTGCCTTTCTGTGTGTTTATGATGGTGAACTAGAGTGTGGGCTGAGACAGACCCAGAGAAAGCAGGTGAAGGCAAAAGATTTGGCAGAAGAGTTGAATTCAGTTAACTTACTAGAGAGGAGGAGCAAAGCTGGCCTTGGGCTAGAGTTCCAGGAGGGGCATTTAGGGGAAAGGGGCCTGCAGAGAACGTGCCAGAGCTGCTTCCATGCATTTTTGGAAATGATGTCTCTTTCGTGGAGTCATCTCGGTAGGCTCTGCCATGTCTGAGGGTCTCTGGCCCCTTCAGAAAGAGCTCTGGGGTCTGTGAGCCAAGAGCCTTACTGGAGGTGCCCAGCGACAGCCAGCATGGTCAGGGCCTTGAGCATCTCTGGCTCAGACCCGGAACAGTCAAGCAAGCCAGATGATCAGCTGGGAGATGAGGCTGGAACGATGCTGCTGGGGGAGTGTTTGGCGCCCAGAGTGGGAGAGGGAAGCCCAGGAAAACAGTTTTCTCCAGGAGCTTTCTAACTCTGACCAGACGCCGGCAGAATCACTGCTGAGTTTTCCAGGTGTGATGATGTGTCTGCATGTTTTAAAAAGGGCCTTATCTTCTGGAAAGTGGAAATAAATGAAGACCACCCGCATGAGACACACAGAGGCTACTGACTCAGCTTGCTGAGCGGGGGAGTCAGCCACCATCACTTGTGTTCAGAGGCAGACAGCGGAGTGGGAATGCTTTCTAGCAGAAAAAAGGGATGGCTCTGGGCACACCCTGATGGAGGCTCCCTGGAGAGGGAACCCAAAGGGACAGGGCAAGGGAGCATGCGGGCTTTCTCTGGCTGGTCCTAAGTTGGAAGCAGAGAAACACACTAGAGAAGCCGTCACATACGAATCAGGTCCTGACCACTTTGGACTGACCGTGACAGGGTTACTGTTTGGCTTCCTGGATTGTCAGTAGAAACAGCAGGCCGACTGCCTACAAGTCTGCCTTCCGGCAGGCCGGCTTGCTTGCCTGGCAGGTGTAGGCAAGTGGTTCCTATAGCCTGGGAGGGCGGCTGTGGCCTGTGTGTCAGGGTGCTATTTGTATGAGAGGCCTGGACACTATCCACAGTTAATCAGTATTTGGTTTCTCAGTAGATACAGACTAAGACATCTGTGGATAAAATAAAATCATCTCTGGGTTTGGTTTAAAATAACCTAGGACAGGAGGACTGGGTGAGGGTAGAAGTGAAACCAGGCTGCCAAATATTAGTTGAAGCAGGCGGCAGGATGCGTGGAGGTTCTCACACTATTCTCGCTGCTTCTGAGCATCTTCAGGACATTTCATAATAAGCAGTTAACAAACAAGCTGTTTCCAATCCCTGGTCAACAGAGTCCCCTGCATCCTTGGGCCGCCCCTGCCCTGTGGGTCTCATCTTCCATGCCCTTTTGGTATCACACCGTGTCCTGTGGGAAGAGTTTGCTCTATGGGGCTTCTAAAGCTTGCAGCTTGTTCCTCCTTCCCAGCCCAGAGTCAGGACTCAGGACTTAATAGGTGCTCGGAATTAATCTAAATGAACTAGTCAACCAAGACACCATTAATTGGTTGAATGAAGGCTCCCTGGCTCCCCATGTTGGCTTGCGTTTAGTTTTATGATACAGTCTCCCTTCTAGCTGGAAGCTCCCTGGACAGGGAGAAGGAATTCCTCTGTTGCTTTCCCATGGAACTGCAGAATAGTACATGGTAAACACAAGGTAATTGGGAAGAATTTCGGAAACCATTTGAAATGCCTAAAATAGAGATGTCTTAGTTAATACCAGCAACGTAAGAGAATTCTGCTTAGGTGAGCAGAGCCAAGATTAGCAGGAGAAAATTAGGTATTTGAAGGTATTACTGCTCCCTGCAATAGCAGCCATAAAGACTCCAGATCAGCAGACAGTCTAAACACGACACTTAATGAGAGGCCCGGCCTGGCAGCCAGCTGAGCCCTGACTGCCCACTTAGCTCTTCAGAACCTCTACTCCTTCCTGGAGCCTCATGTCCTTGGCTTTCATCTTCCCTCCCCCTGTATTTCTGAACCAAGGAAGCCCAAAAAGACACCCTTGAAAGCACTTCGATGTGGTCTGAAATACGTTAATAATTAGCATAATGAAACCCAAGAGGAATTCCCTTATCCTCCCTCCTCTCTGTTGAATTTTATAAACCTAATAAAAGTATCTTTATCCTAGAAATAAGCCAGCCTCTTGTCCTCAAAATCTCATCTTCTACAGAAAATGCAATGGCCACTGTCTTTCTAAAAACATATTTCTACCCCTCAAAACTGGTGTCCCCCTCAAGCAGTAACCACACGCTCTGACTCCTGCAAGACTGTGGGGGCAGAACGGGGCACTGACTTGCCTGGGGTAGCTGGCGCTGCTGGGTGAGGCTTTCCTTCTCTAACAAGCTGTCATCACAGGCAAACCTAGGGCTGGGAGTCGCCTGAGTCTTCTCTGACAACTCCCTGCACCCGAGGCACTCACACTGTCTGAGCTCTGTGACCCTGGCCAGCCCTCTCTGTGCTCCCCTCACCAGGGCTGACCATGCCAGGGACACATGACCAGCTGGCCTTGGCAGACCCCCTTCCTGAGAGTTTGGGCTGGAAGCTGCGTTTGTCGGCAGTTTGAACTGAGGACACAGGAGGCAGGAATGGAGTGGCTGTCATGAGTGGCCAGGAAGGGCAAAAGAAAGGAAGGGGAAACTGCAGACAGAGGAGGGGAACAGATGAAGCACCTTGACGAGGTGGACAGAGGTCAAGGACCCAATTCCTGGCTGACCAAGGGCTGGCCACTTCCTCCATCCAGGTCCCAGGAGTCCTTGCGTCCTCCCTTAGGGTCCTTTTTCTTCTCTGGGCAGCCCGGGTGGATTCTTGCTCTTTGAAACCAAGGGCTGGCCACGTCTCACTGGTGACCCTGAGGCTGGAAACTCACTTCCCAGTTCTTGGAGGAACAGTGGCCACACGACCACTGAACGGGGATGGGGATGGGACACAACCAGTTCTCAGCCACAGCCCCTGCCAAGACTGGTGGGAGACCCCCCAGTTCTGGCCTGGTCAGGTCTGGGACAGACCCAGATTGACCACTAGACAAAATAAGCCTCTGCTCAGGGCATCCAGAGTCCCCACCGCCACCCCAGTGCATCATGCCTTAACTCTTACCACCTCATTCAACTTCTGTTGAACTTTTGGTAGTCGTCTTTATCTGCTGTGCTTAACTTTAATCTGCATTGTTGAAAAAAAAAATTTCTTTGGCAGGGTGAGTTACTGAAGCCTAAGTTTGGCATAAAGGTGCTGTCACAGGAGTTTCTGTCTTATGGGGATAGAGCAGACATGGCTGGCTAGGTCCAACTGGCATTTAACTCATCAGATCAGCTGATGCCTATCCAGGGCCCTTCTGTCCTGACTTTTAAGCAATGGAAGGGCCAAGGGGACATGAATCAATAGGCCTCAGATCTGCTATCGGCCTCAAGATTATGAGGTGAGGGGGAGCCCTAGAAAGATTTAGCACACGCTGTGTTCAGCATGAGGGCCCTTGTGTTCTCAGTGTTCTCACCTCAAATAAGAGAAAGACTGGGGGTGGGGAGTAAGGGAACACCCAGAGAGCACAGCCCTGCTTATCTCCAAAGGCAATTTTTTTTTTTTTTTTTTTTTAGACAGGATCTCACTCTGTCAGCTAGGCTGGAGTGCAGTGGCATCACCACAGCTTCCTGCAGCCTAGAACTCCTGGGCTCCAGCCATTCTCCCAGCTTAACCTCCTGAATAGCTGGGACGCACCATCACATCCAGCCAAAGGGAGTTATGAAGAAATATTTTGAGTTTCTATTTGTACTCAAGAGAAGCAATAAGATCAAGCCCTGCAATTTCCCTTTATTTTATTATTTATTTATTTCTTTATTTTGAGACAGAGTCTCACTATATCACCCTTGGTAGAGTGCTGTGGCATGACAGCTCACAGCAACCTCAAACTCTTGGGCTTAAGTGATTCTCTGCCTCAGCCTCCCAAGTAGTGGGGCCTACAGGCGCCCGCCACAAGGCCTGGCTATTTTTTAGTTGCAGTTATCATTGTTGTTTAGCAGGCCTGGGCCGGGCTCAAACCCACCAGCCTCAGAGTATGTGGCCGGTGCCCTACTTAATGAGCTATGGGCACCTAGCCGCATTTCCCTTTAAAAGACATTTCTCAAATACAAAGCTGGTGGGATTTTAGAAACAGAAACTCCAGTTCTCTTGGGGTCTTCCCCCATAAGCATGTGAGAGAGGGAATGAGGGCAAGCACTGTGCCACAGGATGCTGGGCAACGGAAGGCCACACCCCAAGGCTCAGCACACAGGAGTGCCGCACTCTGCAGACACCTGGGTGCTGCCCTTTCACTGCCCAGCCCAGCCCAGCCCAGCCCAGCCAGTATAGCCCGGCACAGATTAGCAGCAGAAAGGAGAAAGCCTGGACCATTCCGTGCAGACAAAATCGCTTCCCTCACTCCCTTCCGACCATAAACACGTCACTTTGGTACCCACCAGGTCATGGGCCCTAGCTGAGGAGTCTCTCCTTCCTTCCATCACATGCCACCTGCATCTCATCTTGCTTGTCACCATTTTCTCTCACTTAATCCAAAAGGAAATGGGAACCAGCCCGGCCAAGGCAGGGGGTGTTGTGCTGGCCAACCCCTGCCCCAGGCCCTACCTTGGTCTTCTGATAATGCTTCCTGGCTTCAGCGGCCAAGAAAGAAAATTCCTTTATTATCAAGTTGTCCACACTGAGGAGATTGGTATTCAGGTGTTTGCAAAGCCACATTGCCTGCAGAAGGAAAAGAGGAAAAGAAAATTTTATCAAAAACAATAAATACAAGAAAAGCTCCATTAAAACATCCAGGTTCTTCCCTGTCCTAGAAAATGCTGGTCACAGGGAAGCACAGTTATTTCTGGCCGTAGGAAGGCCACCAGCAGGACAAACCCTAGGAATTATCTTGGATGCCATCTCTCCTTCAGCCAGCAGGGGCCCAGATGGAGCTGTAAGACCCATATGGGCTATGCTTTCAGCTGCCCTTGACACGCCTTTCCAAGCTCTGTGGACCATGAGGTTTTAACTCAGGGAGGTTTAGGATAAGCACTGTGGAGTAAGACCTAAATATGGGTCAAACCACACTCAACATTCATAGTTTCTTTGAGACTGGGAGATGACATATTGTTTAGTTCATTGGTGACTATTCTATGAAGTCTATAGGGAGGAGTAAATTTTAAGGAATAATAATACAATAAAATGTTCTTAACACCAAAATTATGCTGATGACCATTCCAGCATTAGGAAGGCCCTTCCAGGTCTCCTGATTGGTGTGAACCTTAATTCTTTCTGATCTTGTTGCTATGGAACAGTTGGTGACACTGCCAGGAAGAAGCTGGGTGGAGCTCTATGTAGACTTTAGTATCATCTTATCATTGTAAAATCAGATTTCTGTGTCTCCACAGGGCACTCAGGGGCAAGGACAGTAAATTCACCAAAATGCTTGCAGCTGAAACGTTAGCTAACAGCTGTCAGGGCCTGACCTTATCAGGGAGGACAAATTCAATCATCTCGGCCACATAGGGACCTGATGAAAGCAGGTCTCTGAGCTCGGAATCTGCTCTGCCCAGAAAACTCCTGCCAGTGACCACTGAGGAGCTAGAGATGGGAACAGTGCACAGCACAGGTGGCTCTGGAAAGTCAAATGTCAAAGACAAAAGCCCTTCCCAAAGGGAGGCCCTCCCACAGAGTAACCAGACTCTTCCTGAAAACCTAATTCACCAAGCACATGTGTCTAAATCAGCGGTTCTCAACCTGTGGGTCGTGACCCACAGGAACTGTATTAAAGGCTCACGGCATTAGGGAGGTTGAGAATCACTGATCTAAATGCAGACTCAGTCATCCTCATTCCCAACATTAGTGTCACTCAGGAAGCAAGTTCAACTATTAGTATTCTGAGCACTGCACCGGGAGATTCAGACAAGGTCAGTCTGGAGGGGAGAGCAGGAGCAAGGATTTTCCAAAGCACCCTGGTGACGCTGATGGTCGGCAGGTCTGGGGGTCCCTGATTTCTAACAAAACAATGAGAGTGGCTGGAGTTAGGTGAGTTGACTACAGAAAGGTGTGGAAGCTGAGAGGCTGATACTGAAGCGTCAATAGGAAAGCTTTGGAAAGACAGAAGAATGATGGACAGCAGACAGATAAGTAGAACGGCCATCCTAACACCAAAAGCATAGCAGGCACAGACCCATTTAAGGATCAGCTAACTTAATTACTTTTCAGGAGAAAGCAAGGTGCCTGCCCCATCAAGATGCCCCTGATGTGTGGCCACAAGTGGTGGAGGATGGGTTCATTAATGTTCACTAACCTGGCTTTTAAAAGGCAAAAAGAGTCTCCTCTTAGATAACAGAAATTGTAACATGTTTTGGCACTTAAAAAATTGACCTTAATTAGGCCAGGCACAGTGGCTCACACCTGTAATTCCAGCTCTCTGGGAGGCTGAGGCAGATGGATTGCTTGAGCTCAGGAGTTTGAGACCCACCTGAGCAACAGTGAGACCGTATCTCTAAAAATAGCTGGGTGCTGTGGCAGGCACCTGTAATCCCAGCTACTCAGGAGGCAGAGGCAAGAGTATCGCTTGAGCCTCAGAGTTTGAGGCTGCTGTGAGCTATGACGCCATGGCACTCTACCCAAGGTGACAGAGTGAAACTCTGTCTCAACAACAACAACAAAAAAAATTAAATTAAAAAAAAATAGACCTTAAAGACTGAAGCCACAGGCTCGGCGCCTGTGGCTCAACGGGCTAAGGCGCCAGCCATGTACACCCTAGCTGGCGGGTTCGAATCCAGCCCAGGGCCCGCCAAACAACAATGATGGCTGCAACCAAAAAATGGCCGGGCGTTGTGGCGGGCACCTGTGGTCCCAGCTACTTGGGAGGCAGAGGCAGGAGACTCGCTTGAGCCCAGGAATTGGAGGTTGCTGTGAGCTGTGATGCCACAGC
>CAUYRH010059304.1:0-28364 GCA_963574655.1 Perodicticus potto
ATTGAATCATATCTGTGTACAATAATTCAGTCATGGGGTACAGTGTACGGGCTTCAGATACAATCAGAGATATTTTCATCAACCTGATTGCGATAACATTCAAGAGACTTTCTCATTACTTTGTGAGAACAATTTTGATCCTTATTTAGAAGTTTTCTCCTAACCCTTCAAATATGCACCACAGGTGTGATCCCGCCCTCTATCCTCACTCCCCCCACCCTCCCTCTCCCTCCCCCTCCCTCCCTCGCCCCTTTCCCTATCTTCTTGTGCAATAAGTGGGTTGTAGAAAATGGGTGTGGAAAAGCAGTATGTCCTGTTCATGGAGATGAAGCTCTTTAAATCTAAATGGAACTCCTTTTGCAACTTTTCCAGTGAATCCACACATGTTTTGTTTGGGAATGCAACCAATGGTTTTTCTGCTAATAGATTTTGTGGCCCGGGATGAGTCCGCTGCTAAACAGGACAGGCAGTGGAGGCAAAAACACCCGGCGGGCCGGATAAATGTCCTCGGCAGGCCGCCTGTGGCCCACGGGCCGTACTTTGAGAACCCCTGATTTAACCAGTCATACACACAGCAAGGACACCACCCTATCCTGATGATCACTTGGCCCATCAGAATGGACACCAGTGGTACCTAGGCTGGTGTATGCAAATGAATATTAGCCCAGATATAAATCCAGGCACCTTCCCACCCATTGATTTTCTTCACACATTTAGGCATCATTAGTGCTAAGAGAATAGAACACAGGTCTGTTGAGCAAACAGAGTTTACTTTAAGAAGAAAATGTTAAAAAGCTGAGTTTCTCAATGAGGGTGCGTCTTCCACTCACCTTGCAGGTAAACTTTCAAACCATAGAATATTTCTCCAACAGTGGAAGAATCAAGAGCAAACTCTCAAAATTCTCTTGTGAGTTTTTCTGCTGGGTCACAGAGTGACTTCTTTTTTTTTTTTCTTTTTTCTTTCTTTCCTTTTTTTTTTTTTTTTTTGGTACTCTGAGTAGAGATGCTGTGGTGTCACAGCTCACAGCAGCCTTAAGCTCTTGGGCTCGAGTAATCATCTTGCCTCAGTTCTTTGTTTGTTTCTTTTATAGAGATGAGGGTCTCGCTCTTGCTCAGGCTGCTCTTGAACTCCTGAGCTCAAGTAATCCACCCCTCAGTCTCCCAGAGTGCTGGGATTACAGGCGTGAGCCACCACACCTGGCCATAGAGTGTCCTCTTTAACATGGTCAAGGTTGCTCATCCTTTCATAATGTCCTGGGCATCTTTCAGAAATGGACCCCACAGTCTGTACTCAACATGTGCAAAATTCCACTATCTGGCAAGTGACTGTGCTTTCTTGGTTTTGTAGACAAAGACAGAATTATAGATTAGGTTATTGTGTATCAAATATTCACTTCCTCCCCTGCTCTCAGTTTCTTGGAAGGAATATACTTCCCCACCCTTTTGATGCTGAGTGTGGCCCTGTGACTGACTTTGGCCTTGTGGTAAGCCCTGCATTGCCCTGTGTCTTGATTGGGCTGGGCCATCCCTGTAATTAACTGTGGCCAATGGGATGTCGGCAGATAAGACTTAAGAATTGAAACAAGGTTGCTCATTTTCCATAGGAAGAACAAGCCTTGGGTAACCTCTTATTTGAGGAGGAAGAGATGGAGATGTGTGGAACAGAATTTGATCCAATCTAGAAATGGCTTGGAGACAATCAGCTGAATCCTTGATGATCCACAGATGTGTGAGAAATAAGTGTAAAAACAAATTACCCTTTTCATTTATTTTTTAATTGGTGCTTCTCTAGACAAGATTTTTGTTCAGCTTTTGCTAAGTACCTTCCTCCTGACCGTCACAGGTTTTTATCATCTTTTTGGCCAAGATAATGTATTTAACCATGGCCTTGCAGCGTAACAGAGAAACTCTTCACAGATAAACAGGAGGCAGTCACAAAGAAATCCCACATGGCCCACGCCACACACCAGGCTTCAAGAAGCAACTCTACAGACGTGCCCACAGAAGTTGAAGAGGCAACTTAACAGATGTACAAAGCCGCAGATCAGAGGGGATATAAAACAGTTAAACTTGCTTAAAGGCACAATGTGTCACCATCTAACAGTTACACGCATCCTAAGCCCCAGCGAGGAGGAACATGCGCGGGCCGGTGCTCCTGGCTGTCGGCATGCCAGGAAGATTATAAAAACGCCATGCTGTGATGTGTTGCCCTCCTGCCTGAGAAGCTACTATTAAGCTGAGTATTTACTGCAGCTATTCAGACAGGAGCGGCGGTGAGGAGCGCTACCTGTCTTCTGGTTGGATAAATTAGTCGTGGGTGTCATGAGATTATAGCTGCCTATTGTTCTGTCTGCTGAAGGTGGGACGAGACGAAAGCCCCCGGTCTGCCCTTGTAACGTTTCGTGTGAAACGCAGGCAGCAGCCTCTTTTCTTCCTGAATTAATGGCAAGACAAGATCTGGACTGACTATATTAGAGTTTGGGGCATAATTAAAAAGACAACACATTGCAAAGGGGGTGTGTGTGGAGCATTTATTTATAGCAGGAGGGCATGTATGAAAGGAAAGGAGGGCAAAGCAAGGGACCTGGCACAATCACATGCAGGAGCCGTGCAAGGTGAGCTCCCCGCACCACTGTCCATAAATCGGTGCTTGCCAGTCAGTGCACAAAGGATCTTCCATTTGGTCGACTCCTCTCAACGTGTTTTTTATATAAAATTGTTTTGCTTTCACATTTCCGTGATCTATGGAGCTATGAACTCTAAATGAGTGGGAACAAAAATTGACAAACTCTGCCTTAAAAAACATCAGCCGGCCGGCCCGCCCTACAGGCTTAATTATGGAGGGAGAGTAGGATGGGCACAACTTCGAAATTCTACCACGTGCGATATAAATAAAAGATTATCTCATCTACTGGTAACCTTACAGATGAAAGGGAAAACAAGAAAGCGGCTTCACTGGCATTTATAATTATTTATCTTGCCTGAACAGTTTTGTTGCATTTTGACAAATCCAAAATTCCTGATATTTTTTTTGTTGTTGTTGTTATAGAGCAGCAGGGCAGCCTTACCTTGTGCATCCTAAACAAAGGTCCAGGAAATCACTCCGGTTAAAATGACACATGCTTTACATTGGGGGTGTCCAAGCCCACAGGCTGCATGCTGATTTCATAAGGACTTTTTTTTTTTTTGCGCTTAACTGAGGCATCAGATTTTGTGAAAAGTATGCACGATCTGTTTTAACCAATCAGCTTTTATTAGTGTTTGTGTATTTAATGTGTGGCCCAAGACAACTCCTCCAATGTGCTGCAGAGGAATAAAAAAGGTTGGCCACACATTGCCCTCCTGTCAGACAAGCCCATGTAGATTTATTCTTCCGCAGACATGCGTTGAGTACCTACTATGTGCTGGTATTATATGATTCTTTTTTTTTAAAAGCACCCTTCCTAATACTTCTCACAGAGTTTATATTCTTTCTATGTCTGGAGTTTTATGCTTATTTTTTCCTTTCCAAATACAAACCCTCTTGTAGTTTCGTGCTGGGTTCATTTCTTTAATGTCATGGTTCCATCAATACACGAATGGGAAATGAGCCTTAGACTTCAGCTTTGATGTGCAGTTCCATTGTTTAAAGCCTGTTCTCCCAACTGGCTGCCATTAGAAATTCCTTTGTTTTATTTATCATTTTGGACATTGCCTGCTGCCATATGAGGCGAGTGACCACGTAATCTGATGTACTCTGGACATCCTTGGTCTACTCCTATTACCCAGAATAATTATTAGCAGCCTTTCATAGTGTCCCAGTTTGGACAATAGATGATATTTTACCCTACATATGATGGGCTGTTATTCCTATTAAAGAATGAATGTATGTAGGCATGTAGATGGAGATTGCTCAGAGAATTAAGGTCAACTCTGAAATTTGCAGGGTCAATTCGCCTCCTGGGATATGCGGCAAAGAGAAAATTAACTTGAGCCAAAAACAACATAGCTTTCGGATCAAAGCAAAGTTTCTCAACCTTGGAACTATTAACATTTTTGGTCAAATAATTCTTTGTCCCATGTGTTATAGGACATTTAGCCACACCCCTGGCCTCTGTCTGCTAAATGCCTGTAGCCCTCCCCAGCCCAGCAGTGATAACCAAAAAGGCCTCCAGATAGCACCACATGTTTCCTGGTGGAGGGCAAAATCATCCCCAGTTGAGAACCACTGGGTTAGACAATTATTATAAAAGATTTTCTAAAATGACTGAAGACTATAAAGAAAAGAAAGACATTTTGAAGAATATGTAGCATCGAAGTATTCTATAGATACCCAACATCATTCATTTTTAAAGCTTAAAATGTGAAACTTTTTAAATTTTAAAATGCATGTAATCTATGATACCACAGAGAACTTAGAGATAGTTCAGTTCTGGATTTACTCTTTTAATTTTGCTTTAAGGGTTCATATTTAGTAATTGCTTAAATTGCTTATATGCTGATAGACATGAACCCAATGAAATCATGTTTTGTTGCTCTGTATTTGTAGAGCTAACCTTGTAATAGGGCACAACTGTCTCTCCTAGATTAGACTTGAATGAGAACTGATGACAACTTGGAAATTATTATTATTATTATTATTATTATTATTATTATTATTATTATTTTTCACTTTATCGCCCTTGGTAGATTGCTGTGGCATCACAGCTCACAGCAACCTCCAACTCCTGGGCCAGTCTTAGGCGATTTTCTTGCCTCAGCCTCCCGAGTAGCTGGGACTACAGGCACCCGCCACAACGCTGGCTATTTTTTTGTTGCAGTTTGGCTGGGGCCAAGTTCAAACCCTCCACCCTCGGTGTATGGGGCCAGCGCCCTACCCACTGAGCCACAGGTACCACCCAGACAGCTTGGAAACTATTAATATTCTCTTTTCCCCCAAGTTCCTCCCTAATTTTTAAATACTAACTTCAAAAGTGATTTTGGGAACATATTCAACCATAGTGCATAGATTCAGACTAAACTTTGATTACAGCACTGAATAAACCACCCTCACAGTGTATTTTCACTTCATTTCTTTTTTTCTCTTTTTTTTAAGAGACAAAGTCTCACTATGTTGCCCTCTGTAGAGTGCTGTTGTATCACAGCTCACAGCAACCTCAAACTCTTGGGCTTAAGCAATTCTCTTGCCTCAGCCTCCCAAGTAGCTGGGACTAGAGGCGCTGAGCCTCTGTTTCCTTTTATGACTTTCCTGAGTCAACTAGTTGAAGGATTATCTTTACTCACATGCTATGTCCGCTCAGTCGCTGATGATTTGAAAGTGTTAGCTTACTTCTTTGTAAAAGTGAATTTAGTATCTGCAAAATTGTAGTTAGTTCTGATACAGTGAAGTATTGTGGCTACAGGTTCTCTCCTGTCCTGATGCTCACCTATCCAACAAAATTATCAAGCCTGCCACATACGTGATTTTAAATATTCTAGTAGCCAAAAAGTAAAGAGAAATGAAATTAACTTTTATAAGGTATTTTATTTAAGACAATATTTCTAAAATATATACTTAATAGAACAATCACTAATGAGATGTTTTTATAACCTTTATTCCATGTCATAAGTCTTCAACATCAGTGTATATTTTACACATTTAGCACATCTTAATTTAGGGTAGCGCATTTCAAGTGCCCCATAAACCACCATGTGGCTCATGGCAGACCTACAGTTGTGGTCTCCAAAGTTTGGTGCTCTTGATGGTTTATAGGGGTTTGAGAAGAAAATAATAAAATGTCTGTATGTGTTTATTTTTATCCCATCATGTATAATTCTTCCAGAGATATTTTATATGCCCATGTAAGGTAATAGTTTGCCCCTCCTTATGTATAATAGAAATGATAACATAGCACATCCACTATCTCCACCTGGCTTTTTCCATTTAATATGATTTGCAGATCATTCTAAAATATACAATGGATGGACCCTAACTTACTTAACCAATCTGGTATTGATGGACTTTGGATTGTTTCTGTCTTTTGCTATTACAAGTAAGAGACAAGGATATTGAAATGACATTGGTCATCTCAGATGTTTGTGAGTATATCTGAAAAAAGAAAATAATTCTACTAAAAATAGAATTGCTGACTGAAAGGTATATGCATTTATAGAAATTGCCCTGCTTCTCACATAGAGGCTATGCTCCTACCAGCCATAAAAGAGAGTGGCTCTTCCAAATCAGCTTCATCAACATAGTATGTCACTGATCTTTCTGAGCTTTGCCAAATTGACAATAAAAAAAAATGACTTTTCAGCGTAGTTTTATTCTGCATTTCTCATAGAGGGGTTACATTGAGTACTTTAGGAAATATTTGTTACCAGTTGTATGAAGTATTTGTTACTAGTTGTATTTTCTGTGATCTATCCACATTCTGTGCCCACTTTTCTATGGAGCTGTTGATCTTTTTCTTACAAACGTGTAGGAACTCATTTTGCACGTGTACTCAGGAGAGTAGACTCTTGTGATATGAGATGCAAACATTATTTCACCAGTTTGTCTTCTGACTTCGCTGGTAATAATTTTTTGACTTTCAGAAGTTTTTTTATGTTGCCTCATTTAGTTAATTTTTTGTGACATCTGAGTCTGCTGTCATAATTAGAAAGATCTTCCCCACTATTTGATTATAAAATAATTTTCTAGACTTTTTAACCTTTTTTTATATTTAAATATTTGGTCTATTTTTAATTTATCTTAACATAGGGTGTAAAAAATAGATCCAACTTTGTTTTCATATGACTATGTAGTTAGTCTCATAGTTTACTAAATAAACTATCTTTTCTACACTGATCTGAAATAACATTTTGATCATATACTAGATTTGACTCCAGATTACATACAAACCCAAACGTATATATGTTTCTGGACCTTAAATTCAGTGCCACTTCTCTCTATTCTAATTATTTAAGTAATTAGAATATTTTAATACATTTTCTTTTCTTTGTGTTTTAATTCCTTCTTTTCTCCCACAATAAAACTACGAATGGAATGATAATTTCTTTTCCTTACTCTACTTGTTCAGATTTTTCCCAACCAAACTTTCTAATTAGTGTCTTTTCCACAAATTCAATTGGAATATTTGTTGGGATCAGGTTAAATTAATAGGCTAACTGTGAGAGAATTGACATCTTTATGATAGTAAATCTAAGAATATGACATATCTTTCGATTTGTTTAAATTTCCTCTTCATATCCTGAGGCACACGTATCTCATATATTTTGAACACTTTAAAGATTAATTTCTAAGTATCGTACATTTGTTGTTGCTGTTATGAATAAGGTTTTTCTTCCTTTATTTGCTAACTGGTTGGTGTTTATACAAAGCAACTAATTTCTGTGCATGACAATTCTCTTGAGTTTTAATAGCTCTTCAATCTATCTTCTTAAGTTTCTCAAGTATTATATCAACTGTAAACGTGTGTGTTCTTTCTTTTAGGTTCGTGTTCTTGTTCTCTTCTGTATTAGTTATCTACTACTGTATAGGAAATTACCCCCAAACTTAATGCCTTTAAATAACAACAAGATTTGTTTCTTCTTTTTAATCTCACAGAGTTTCTAAGGGTCCGGAATCCAGCAACATCTTAGCTGTGTGGTTGTGGCTCAGGATTTCTCATAAAATTGCTGTCAAGCTGTTGGCTGAAGCTCTAGCCATCCAAAGGCTTGACTGGGCTGGAGGATCCACTTCCAAGAAGGCTCCACTTCCAAGTAGGCTCACTCACATGGCTGTTGGCTGGAGGCCTCAGTTATCTCTCCACCATGTGGACCTCTCCACGGAGCTTGATGAGCATTCTCAAGACATGATACTGGCCTCCCCCAGAGTCAGTGACCAAGATGGAAGACACTGTGCATTTTCATAAATTAGCCTTTAAGTAATTCTTCTTCCTTTATATGTAGCCTGGACTTACTCACTTCTAATGGATAGAATGAATAAAGCAAAGCAGAAGTGTTCCCTTTTTTTTTTTTCCTTGCATTTCTTATAGTTTCGTCTTTATGAATATTATAATTCAGGACTCCTATCTTCATTGCTAATTGCACTTTTAACAAAACTAAAAGCCCATTTTTTTACTCATTTAATGCTTTGTCCCGTGTTACACCTTGTCTGATATTAAAATGACTGATTTGTTTCCTTCTGTTTTGCATTGTCTAGGATATTTTACTCATCCTTTTGTTTTCAAATTTTCCAAATTGTTTTGCATTAGGGGTGTCTCTTGTGTATGGCATAAACTTTAGATTTTGTGGTCCATTCTAGGAGGTATTTTTTTTAATAGGTGAGGTTAGTCCATTTATACTTACTGGCATGACAAATAAGTTTTGTATTACTTCTGTAATATTAGTTTGTATTGTGTATTTCTATTTTATAGCTTTATATAAAAATTTCCACATATATTCTCCTTCTTCACCAATTTGTGCATTTTTCAGGATAAACAGTAAGTTTACATTTGTTATAAATGGTTATCCTTAAATTGTAAATTTATGTGATAATGAGACCTCAGTTTCCTTAGGCAATATACACTATTGCCTAATTCTATATGCCTATTCTTAGGCAATATACACTATTTAGAGCCTAAAAATGTATATATTTATTTCTTTTCACCATTCTCTTTTCTACTATCCAATTTTTCTGAATTTTTTTTGTATTTTCTTTGTATTATTAGATGTACTCTTGCCCATGTTAATCCACTTGTTGATATTGTAATGATAGCCCTTTAGCCCTTAGCTCTTAAAGATGAAGAAATCTATCATAAAGTTTTGTGTGTAAATTTACTTAACCTTTACTTTCCAGTTGCTTTTGTGCTTACCCTCCCAACTTACATTACTTTTGTCATGTTTCTATTTTTAGGGCCTCTAATCTTCACATTCTGCTCTGTAATTCTAACCACACATTTGTTTTCATCTTAGGGCTGATACATTCAGTGCTCATATAGGTTCCTTTTCTCTTATATTATGATTGACTGAAGTTTGTCCTCTTGAATATTCTTCAAAAAAGGCTTATGAGAATAATCTGTGAATTCTTTTTTTTTTTTTGACTGTTCTTAGTCAATTTTTGCTGGATTATGATATGTTCTTTCTTATGTACATACAAGTCTTTTTTTATTTCAGGAAAGTTTTTTTAAGTTATAATGTTAAGTATTTGGTTAAAAATTACATTTTTTCTTCAGCAATCACAAATATACATATTTTTAAACTCCTTTGCCAATCATCCATAATTTCTCCCATTTAATCTTTTCAACTCTTCATTTGTCTTCAGTTTTTACCTCTTTTGTCTCCCCCACCCCACCCCATTTCTATCCCCTATGTTCTCTATTGTGTTTTTAGAATCATCTAGTCTTTCTGGTGCTACTTCCAATTTCACTTTCATTTCAGTAATGGTTTTATTTTTTCTTTCAACCTTTCTTCTGAGGTCTGCTAGATCACCACCACCACCTACCCACCCACCTACCCCCCTTGCCTCACAATCTCTTTCCTGAGCTCTTGTATATCTGATCTGTGTTCTTTCTTCATAGAATTAATTGCTTCATTTTTAAGTTAATAGCAAAATGTTTGGTCATCATTTTCATCTACCTTGTGAAAATTTTTTTTGGTGTTTGTCCATCACTTGTTTTATTCTTTTTCAGGGCTTATTTTGGTCTGTTATAAGTTTATTTTTTATTTTTAATCTTTGCAGTGTGAATTTTTCCTAGACTCATTATTTACAAAAAAAGTTCATGTTGGGGAAGGGCCAGGGCCAATAAGAACTATTATTATGTTGTAGAGTTTTGTATATAAGTTTGTTTTTCTTTAGTTAATGGGGTGAAACAACAATAGAATTTTCTTCTCAGAGCAAAGTTACTTTTTTTCTCCTCTGGCAGAGATAGAGATACTTCCTCCAAGTGTGACTTAAATCTGTTTCTCCTTTAGTCTTACTTTTTCTTCTTCTTATATAAAACCAGGTACATGGGAGCTCCTACTGCCAGCACATGTACCCTGTTTGTACTGTCACACACTAGTATTAGGTTTTCCACCTCAGGGTGTACCCCCACCTTTGAAAAGTTTTTTGTGTGTTTTTGCAAGATCTGTATTGTAAATAGGGTCAATTGCTTTCATAAATTTTTGTTGATGAGAAAATTGATCAAGAAAAGCTTAGAGAATACTGGTCAAGAAAATGGATTATGTCAAATGATATAATAATGGCAGATACCTAAAACTATTGGCTCAGAGAGAGGTAATGCCTCTTCTTCTTATAACACCTAGACAATTATCATACACTTTGTGAGCAGTAAGCATTGGAAAAAATGGTTTAAGAAATAACATCTGATAGAAACACAGTGGTTAGGGCCTGGCCACATACATCAGGGCTGGCAGGTTTGAACTCAGCCTGGAACAGCTAAAGAACAATGACAACAACAACAACAACAAAATAGCCAAATATTGTGGCAGGCACATGTTGTCCCAGCTACTTGAGAGGCTGAGGCAAGAGAATCACTTAAGCCCAAGAGTTTGAGGTTGCTGTGAGCTGTGACACCCCAGCACTCTACCGAGGGTGACATAATGAGATTCTGTCTCAAAAAAAAAAGAAAGAAAGAAAGAAATATAATAATAACAATACACTTTTCATAGTTTTGCAGCTGGATAGTATATTTCCAAAGCATTTCACATACATTATATTATTTTATTTGATTCTCCAAATGATACATTGATAAGAATATTATTTTCTTATTATAAAAATGGAAAATGAGGCCCTGAGAGGTTAAATAACTCACTAAAGGCCAAACAGCTGAATGTCACACCCTGGGCTCTGTTGTCTTCAACTGTCGCCTGAAATTCAGGTAATAAAAATGTTCCTTGGTGGAATATGAACTCATACAAAAGAAAATCCTACGGTTATAAAACTGCGAAATCACAGAACTTTCCTAATCAAAACACATTAATCCTGAACTTGTAATTTTTTAATGAGATAAAAGCAGAGAAATGTGTCAATTTCTTTGCATATTTGAGGTAATCTTTTAAAAATCTTTTAGATTGGCTACACGGTACAAAAAAGAGGAGATGTATTTACTCTTAAGTTTATTTGATCAATGTATGTGTTCAAAGCAGATGACTGAACCCACAGAGGACTTCAGAATGAGATCTGGAAAACAGCTTGATATTCACGTTATCTCTCACATTTTATTTTCAGCTTACTCCCTGTTCAGAGGCCCAGCGGCTCAGGATCAAGTCAATTACTAGTTGAGAGTCCATCAAATAGCCATCAGTTAAAATGTCAGAAGAGCTTCATTCTTTTGAAATAAACTGCCTCTTCCATAATTTATTCTGATGCTTGGTGGCCAGATGCTATGCAAGCAAATACTTGAAAGTTCTATCCCTTCTAAACGTAGCTTAGGCACAGCCAAGTGTGTGGCATTGTATTGATTTATTATAGTGGTCAGAATGTGCATGTATCTGTGTGTGGGTGTGTGTGTTGGGAAAGGCACAAGACAACTGTGAATAAATTAGCTGTGCTCAAAGATTTCAAAAGATGTATAAACAGAATAGCACCTGTGGCTCAAAGGAGTAGGGCGCCAGCCCCATATACCGGAGGTAGTGGGTTCAAGCCCAGTCCCAGCCAAAAACTGCAAAAATAAAACAATTAAAAAATAAAAAAAAAAAAGATGTATAACAACATCTTGAGTTAGATATCATCTAGCAGCCATGGCCAATCACTTTTAATAAATGTGTGAACTCATAACTATTTGAATAAGATTTTTCAATATCATTAAAAGAATTCCAATCACAGATAGCAGACAGATTTTTCCAGTAAACATTTTAATAATAATATTGCAGAATTGGAAGGCATTGATTTTCTAAATAAATTCTAAGCTTTAGAATAGGTAACACTCTCTTTAACAAATATTCTCATCTAAATAGTGTTCACTTTTTACCATTAAATGACAAATCTAAATGAAACTAGTAGAAGGAAAGAGAGAAGGAAGGGAGGAAGGCAGAAAGAGCCTATTGGAAAATATATTCTATGTATTTAGAATGTCACGTGAAACTAAAAGCTGAGAAGAGGCTTTTTTTATATAAAATTATCACCCTACTTTCTGCACCTACTTCTACAGGCTCGAAAATGGCTAATTAAAACTTCACTGTATTGCTTAGTTAATTCAGTTGACAGTTAACCCTAGGGAATATTTTGGCAATTAATTATATACATTGACAATTTTTATATGGTAGATATAAATTTATAGTGATGTAGCTATAAAATCCTATCCCAGCAACCAAATTTTTGTTCATATGAAGGTGCAGATTAATCTTAATCAGTAGTAAGAAATGTAATTGAACTAGTTCATTTCGTGATTATTCCTATAGTGTTTCAGAGAGTTTGTCATTCTTATGAATTGTTTTTCTGAGGCAATGCAATTAGCAAAAACTCGTGTATTTCTAAGGAGGCCACACTGGTGAAAAAAATAATAAAATCTCTCTCTCTCTCTCTCTCTCTCACACACACACACACACTTTAAGTTAGATTTCTACTCACCTTCAAGTTTTACTCCATTTCACACTTTTAACAAATGATTATCCTGAGCCCAAGGACTTGTGAGTTTAAAAATATGATAATGGGCTTGGCGCCTGTGGCTCAACGGGCTAAGGCGCCAGCCACGTACACCTGACCTGGCGGGTTTGAATCCAGCCCGGGCCCGCCAAACAACGATGATGGCTGCAACCAAAAAATGGCCAGGCGTTGTGGCCGGCGCCTGTAGTCCCAGCTGCTTGGGAGGCGGAGGCGGGAGACTCGCTTGAGTCTAAGAATAGGAGGTTGCTGTGAGCTGTGATGCCACAGCACTCTATCCAGGGTGACAGCTTGAGGCTCTGTCTCAAAAAAAAAAAAAATATGATAATGATTCATACCAAAGAATTTTATGATCTAACTAAGGGAGATAAGACTCTGAAGATCTAAAATCATCAAAGAAATAAGATAGAACTGAATCAAGTACCAAAATGCATTGGGCTTTGGAGCCAGAGTAGTGTGCATCCTTGGGGTTCAAGGAGGGAGGGAGGCTGTGGGGCACAGAGGAATTAGACCTGTGAGTGGTTAAGGGGAGGGTGATGAGCACTGCGGTGGAGTCAGGTACCCAGGGCACGGGGAGCGGGATACAAGGCCTGGAAGATCTAACTCCCGCTGGGCAAGAGAGGGAAGCTTCAACTAGACTATGACATCTGAGATAAGCTTGAAAGACAAAGAGTTCATAAAGAGGAAAAAGGAGACCGATGTGCTCAAGTCAAAGTCAGAAAATAATCCTAAATGTTCACAAGTTTGGACTTTACCTGCGGATTACTGGGGCCGTGACAGTTTTTCAGTAAGAAAAAGACATGAGCAGAGCTGAGTTTGGAAAGTGGAACCCAGAGAAGGTAGGTTCTTTTTGAAGGTGGAACCCAGAGAAGGATTCCATTAGAGACAGGAGGACATCTTCAGAGGAGTCACAGACAACAGGACCCGTGCTAAAGCAGCTGCCTCTGCGTAAACCTGGACTGGGGATTTTTTTTACTTGTTTTAAATAAGTGTTTTGAAAGGCACAGCCAAAGAGAGGTCACAGAGGCTATTTTCTTCAGAATTATAGAAGGGTACTCCTGTCATCATCTACTTTGCCGGATCTGTGATTTCCAAGCCAAATTGACAAGTCTCTGCGGAGTCAGACTGTGCTGGACACCGTGGTCAGCCGTGGGAAGGTTCCATTTCTGCACCACACGAGCTCCACTCCAGCCCTTTGGAACGGGAATCAGAAGTTTCCTACACCAGTGAGCATCCTGTGATACGCAGAGCAGTCATTTCCATGGCCTGTGTGGGAGAGAAGGGAAAAATGACCGTGTTTCCCTTTACTCAGTGACTTACATCCATCTGCCCCGTACCAGAGAATTGAGTGTAAATAAATAAATACAACCAAGTTCACTGGCAACCTTTAGTGCCTTCCATTAATCAGAGTAATAAGGAGGGTTTTTTCTGGGGCCTGCACTGATGCTGTAGAAAGAAAAATGGTGACGTGAGGTCACTTTAGCTCTAACCCTATGACACTTTGTCAATACGATATTGGAAATTCAGTTATAGTGAAAAATAAGGGCATTATTTAGCTGTTAGGAGTTAGTAAATAGATTATTTATTATGTTGCCTGTCATCAATCAGAACCCAAGCCAACAAGACACCAGCTGCTGGAATAATTTTCTTGCAAAAGCCTAAAACAGTTTGTTCGAGCTCTTTCTCTCTCTCTCCCTCCCCCGTGGGTGCTTGTGTGTGCCTGTGTGTGTTAGAAAATGTTACAATATGTGAAGTTGATGAATGTAGGACTTTATTAACAGGAAATGAAAACTGATAGGCATTTAACATTTAATGTGAAATAATCTACTGTAACATAAAAAATCTCAAAATAATACTAACTGTTTTAATTGTCCATGGCAGTTAAACTGTCACTGTGCTCATTAAAAAGATAGGTGGATAGTAAGTTATTGACACAAGCTCTTCAAATAAAGCGGGTTAATTTTAAACCTAAATTTAACTTAAATTGAATGATCACCTCTCTCTTTAATTTTTCTTTGTGACAGCATCAAAATCTGTTTTTTCAGTGTTTAGCAGATATACATCCAAAGTTAGCGTGTGATAAAAATTTCTGATAATAAAATCTTCGGTTTTACCGTAGGGAAAGGATTTTTAATACAGCGTATAGTGAGACAATAAAAACTGTGGGTTAACTATTTGGGAAGAGTGTGCGTGTGGGCTCATCTCGCATATCTAAATAAATTCTGGATGGATTCAAGTCAAAAATGTTTGATCAAACACAAACAGAATCTCAAAAATATATCGTTGAATATGTAACTATTCAAGCTATGAATAGTGAAGAGAAAGAAAATATCAGAACTTGGAATTCTGTATTCCTCTTCTGCCTTCCTCTCTACCCACTGCCCTTTTTAGCTCCCCCAATGAGTACTTTTCAATCCGCGCAGAAGACACCAGCTATTCACAATCCCTTCTCTCTGTAACAATTTTCCCCCTTGTTTGACTAGCTACTGTCGACTCCTCCTTCCAGGCTGGGTTCATGCACCTTCTTCTCCAGGAAGCTGCCCTGGTCACCTGCTCCAACTCCCTTCTCACTTCTGCCATTAGAGGGTGGGATCAACCTGAACCAGTAGTTTGTCTACTCATCTTCTTTTCACCACTGATCTGCCACACCATTTCTGCAATGAATTCAAGTTCAATGTGCACGTGGGTCTTAGAATCTGTTCCACTGGTCAGTTTACCTACCCTATGTTAATACTATAAGGAAGAGCTGTATGAATTGTCGCAATTTATAATAAATCTTAATAGGGAATGTCCCTCTTCTTATTTTTCTTTTCAATATATCTTTGTGATATTGAGCGTTTCTGTCGTCGAACATAGGCTATGTATCTCTCCATTTATTTAGGCCCCCTATTTAAAGCATCTGTAGCACGTACTGCAAATATTTTGCTACGTTTATCCCTAAGTGCTATATAGGGTTGTTTGTTCATTATTATTTTTGCTATTATAAATAGATTCATTTTTCTAAGTTATGTTATCTTACTGTTTGTTGTGGATACATAGAAACACAATTGATTTTTGCACATTTTATCCTGCGATCTTGCTAAATTTGTGTATTTCTAATAGTTTGTCACTCCTTTGGGTTAATGTGAGTATGCAATCATATAAATAATGATTGTTTTATTTCTCTCTTCCCAATCCAGGTCAGCTTTCAGATCCCAGCCAAATAGCCATATATAACAGGCAGAACTGCTGTCAGCATTTGTCCTCAGATGGCCACCCCTCTTTTTGCTGCTAGCCCAGTCTGGCTCCATCCCACTGCTGGCAGAATTTCTTTCTGCAGTTGGTGCTTGGTCTCAGGGATCCAAAGAATGAACCCACGGACCACAGATCAGTGGTACAATAGGATTTATTAGAAAGAAAGAAATACAGAAGGAATAAAAAGCACCAGAGACTCTGGCAGAGGGAAAGACCCAAGTGGATGTCTCCCCCTGGGTCCTTTGTCTAAGAGTATAAGGTCTTGAGAATTATGTTTGGCCAGGGCTTGGTAGATAGGAGACATCTTTTCAATGTTAATGAGTGTATTAACAAATGAATGAATGTAGCCCTGCCAGCTCCCAGCAAAAAAGGCAGAGGCCTGGCCCTGCCTGGCTTACATGAAATTGCCCAGGCCAAGGAAACAGGGACCCCTGTCCAGGCCTGAATGGGAAAACCCTGTATCATTACCCCAGCTCACATTTTGTTGCTTTTTCTATTTGAAAAACAGAGATCGTTAAAGACTCCTCCTATCTTTTGTTTATAGTTTGTTTGTTTTGAAAGACTAGAAAGTAGACTTTATTTGGGGAAGAGGAGCATAGTGACAAGTACAGGGACCATTGTGGTGGGGAGAGTAGTCTCAACTCCCACCTACCTCTTCCATAACTGCAAACATCCCCAAGATCTTTTTCTATGGTTTAATTCTAGACCCCCCCTTCATTGTCCTTCAGTTCAAGCGTTCCTTTGAGTATCTAGCCAGCAATAATTCCAGAACCCAGTATGTTGAAATTTTCTATGCCATTATGTGTCCAAATAGGCTTCAAGCTCATGGAGGCCTAGGGTAATTTAAGTTTAAGCCCCCCACGTACCTGGCCCACCACATACACTTAATAAATCTTGATTGAAGTAAAATGGCTAAGCAAGTCACAGAAGAAAGAAAAGACCTGATTTCATAAAAGTGAAAATTTCTGTATGTCAAGAAAATTCCCAATAGCCTCTTGGAAAATGTCTGCAGCAAATACTCCAGAGAGCAATCATCCTTAGAAGGTAAAGAGTTCACACCAATAGATGAGAAAAAAAAAACTAAAACCCACATAGGTAAGTGGACAAAGCACCTAAAAGACAATTTTCAAAGGAGAAAATACAACTAGAAATAAACTTCAAAGCTGACACAAAGCCTTAGAACCCGTTTGGTAGTCAAAAGTCTAAAAATATTTGTTTTATTTGACCTATTAATTCCACTGCTAAAAATCTGTCTAAAGGAGTCATTGGTTTTTGAGCAGAAAATTCTATTTATCTAACTCAAAATTGAAAGGCCTTTCTTTTTCTAACTCAAGATGTTCTTTGGTGTCGGTGCTCAGGGCTGGGGAGAAATTAGGCAGAGATAGGGGATCCACAGCCCAGGTACTCAGAGTTAACGAGAAGATTACTGCAAGAGGGACTCTACCTAACAAATGCAAATCTGGTAACCTAGTTGTTTGTACCCTCACATTAACCTGAAATTTAAAAAAAAGGAAAAAAGAACAAAAAAGATACTATGCGAAACAAAAATGAAGAAAGAAAGAAGAAGATTACTAGAGAATTAAAGAATACCAGATGTATCCCAACTACTTGGTTTCACGCACCCCCGGGTTGGGAGGGACCCTGCATCCCTGTAGCAGTGGGCCATACCCAGACTTCATCAAAACACAGAAAGAAATGCTGAGGATCAGACAGGTTGGAACACAAAAGGTCTTCATGATAATCCTATACACCTGGAGAACTCTGCCCATCAATACTTAATGCAGTGTTACAACTCGCACATAGTTACTTCTGTAGGGTGTTGACTCCGGGTGGCCTTAAGCCCTTGAAAACAAGAGGCTTCAATTCAAGTCAAATAGCCATAAGAGATTATGGGTCAAAACATCTCAGTTTACGCAGCCAGCTGTTCAGGTGACTTTATGAACAGCAGCTATCTGCCCAAGTTGCCCCTTCTTGGTAATAATGAATACAAAGAATTTTCCCTGGAAACTGACAGCAGGTCCCTAGCTATCCATCAAGAAGCACTAATGCACCAAGCTGCCACCTGCCATTAGGAGAGCCTTTGCCATCACCAAGCTACTTGTCACTTCTCTGCAGAATGCACTCAGCTGGATCAGTCTGTAATACACCGACGTGATTTCAACTAAATGACAGAGCTAAATACCAGAGGAGTAGGGCACTTGGAGCAGAGAAGAAAGAGAATGAAATAACTATCATTACTTCCCTAAAACTTCAACAACTATGAAAGAGCCCTCTTCCCAAGAAGTTCAGATCCCCAATTTAGACGGTGTAATGGCAGCCAGCTTTGCAGGACAGAAGCAGAGACACTTGTCTGCTGATGAGATGTCTTGCCCCTCCCACTGAACAGGTGAGGATGATCCTCTAGCTCAGTCCCAGGGAAGGGCTTGGGCCTCTGACCTCCCAGTCAATTTGATCCTAAAGTAGAGCTTTGTAGACTCTATTTAGAATGTCTCTAAAAATCAATAACTATATATAGATTTCTATTCCTATGTAGACTCTATTTAGAATGCCACTAAAAATCAATAACTATATAGAGATTCCAATTCCTATATGTGTGTGAGCACCTGCTATGTTATACTGTATCAGTGGAGCACAGGGACCTCCAGAAGCCCATCCATAGAGCCCCTTAGACTATCATCCAATTCTCTCTACACCCAGGACACCACTCCCCATTCTTGTGATCATAATAGGGCTCACTGACGGAGCTCTACTCTGCTGAACATTTACAATCTATACCAGCATAGAGCTTCTGGAAGCCACTCAGACTCAATTTCAGAAGGCCTGTGGATAAAATATTTGTGTTACTCTGCCCATAAACATTCATGGTGAAAAACAAAACAACAACAAAAAACTCTCTGTTCTACAAAGACCCTTCCCTGTCTGACTCTGTCTCCTCTGGATTTATGTATGGTTCTCTAACGATGTGGAAAAGCAGTTTGGTGCTAAGGAAAACCTAAACCACCTATGGTGAGAAATTAAGAGAGAAATTACATAGGCTTTTTAAAGAAAAATTGGTATTCTAGCTGCATTTTTCAGCTTAGAGTCATAAAATCACTTCCCAAGCCCGAAGTATCATTAGCCTCATTTCACAGGTGGAAAACCGGGAATTACAGAGAGGTTAATGGCTGTATCTAAACGCACACAGCACGCCCTCGCCAGAAGGAGCTGGAGATACAGGTATCTCATACAAGGGCTCATACTGTTCTGTGATAACCCAAACTTTCCTGCAGAAGTTTGGCTTGGCTCTAATTGGCATTCAATTTTAACAAATGTCTTTCATTAAAAAATATAATTTGAAGAACTGGGTAATTGACTCTCATTTGATTAAGGCAGATTCTATTGGATTAACATGATTAATAGATAAAATTATAATCAAACAGAAAGCAGTACAAAAGGTGACTAAGTCATGGATCACATTAAGATACTAAATTTTTAAAAGATGGATATGCTGGGTTTTTTTTTACATTAGTAATATTCATTTCACAGTGAATCTCACACTGTTCAGTTATTGCTAGTAGGGTAATTAGAATGAAGTTTGTGTTCAGGATTAAAAGAAGAAGTACTTGGGGGTTGTTTTGATTTCACAGTAAGGGAAACCCCAACCATCCTCTTTCTGATTCTTCGCAAATCATTTGGTTCAAACTGGTGGTAAATTTCTCACTCTAATAGTGAAGCAGGCTACTCCAGGGGTGATCCCTGCTCAGACCACAATGTCGTTAATGCCACGTCAAACTTCAAAGCCCCTTTCAGGAATCCTAATGTTCAACAGCCTTTGTGGGGATAACATAGTCCACAGATTTTTCTATTAATTCAAAATTGTATCCCCAGTAGAAACTCAGTTGACTGATAATGAAACTTCTCTAGCATCCCTCACTATTAGGGAGCCAGGCCAGGAATTAAAATGAAAAATAGAATGCTTGAATTTTTTTTGTCACTCAGTCTTAAGTCCTTCTTGCACAGAAATGGGAGCTACTGTGATATGAATGAATGTGAAAGTTAACATCCTTCTCAGCACCAAGACCTTCTCTGTTTTAAGGACCTGAACGGGTGATGGCTGCCTTCTTCCCAAACCTCCCAGGCCTGCAGAGCTAAGAGGAGGATGGGAACTGGGAGAGGCAAGAACCACTCCATAATCTTTATTAGAGTCCCCAAAGCCAACTCTTATGACATTCATTATAAAGAACAAACTGGATTTTTAGCAAACACAGCTACAAAGCACCCCCCCACCCCAGCTACCAACTCACCCCAACTCTCTCGCCACCACTGCAGTCCCTGTCCTCACCATGGTTTCAGTCCTAAAATCATGCTCTGATCACACAAATGTCTAGGAAATGGGACTGAAAGATACTATTGCAATAATGAGTTAGCTTTCTTTGCCCGTAAGAATGACAAAATGTTGAAAGATTGATAATATTTCATGCTTGCTAGTAAGGGTTTCTGGAACAAGCTAACTCCTAGATAACTTGTAAAAAGTATATGCTAGAAAGCAATTTGGTAGTATCTACCAAAGCATTAGTAAAATGTGCACGCTCTTTGGCCAAATCCCGTGTACACTTGTGCACGATGATTTGGATTTGACATTTACTGTAGCAATTTTTGTATTTTGAATTTGTTTTCCAAAATATTGGAAACACCCTATCATTTCACCAGTAGGAACCTGGTCAAATAAATCCTGATACGGAAGGGGGGCGGCGCCTGTGGCTCAAGGAGTAGGGCACCGGCCCCATATGCCCAGGGTGGCGGGTTCAAACCCAGCCCCGGCCAAAAAATAAATACTAAATAAATAAATAAATAAATAAATCCTGATACGACTACACTGTGGAATACATATCCCTCCCTCTCTCTTTCTTTTTTTCATTTTAGGTTAATGTGAGGGTACATAAAATCAGGTTACATTATTTGTCTTTGTAAGATAAAGCCTGAAGTCTGAATTATAGTTGAGTCCTTCACCCAGGAAGTGTGCCATGTACCCCTACATTGTACCTGATAGGTGAGAACCCACCAAGTCCCCTCCCCACTCCCCCCTTCTTATATTTAATTGTGTTTTTCTTTCATATGGGCCTGTAGTTGCCGATCTGCTATTTTTAGGTTAGTACTGAGTACATGAGATGCTCGCGTCTCCGTTCTTGCCATACTTAGGAGAATATTCTCCAACTGTTCAGCAGAGAAGTAGCAAAAGACCTGGCCTACTTCTCTGTGTTTAAAAGTCCTGTGGAATGAGTACTTGGTGAGGGGGCCAGTAATAGCACCTGAGCCTCCCCCCAGATTCATGTCTTAGAACTATTTGTCTATAACTGCATTGGAGAACAGACTGGCCACGTTAAGACGAGGCTGACTGCCTCATCCCTTCCATCTTGTGGAGCCACTATCAAGTCCCCTGACTCATACATATGGAAGTTCTGCTTCCTTCTCCCAGTTTGATTGTCTGCAAGGCTGCTTAGATTATATCAGTTCTTAGATTCTGTCTGTCAAGGCACATACCGTCTGCTTGGACACAGGGACCCTTTGGCAATCTTTTAACGTTCACTGCTTCTGCCTGCCCTACAGTGTTAAATGTCTGAGGACCTACATCCCAGGAACAGTGGCAGACTCAGTGGGATTCTCCTTGGAACTGTTATGTAACATGCAGATGGCTTGTCTAAGGGCCATTCTTGTAAAGTCAAATGTGTTAACTTAAATAGAAAATGTCTTGCAAGACATATTTATGTGCAAAAGCTGCTGGTGCTGGAAAATGTGGAAAAATTGTAGGGAGAATGTTCCCTGTATTTTCACTCTGGGGCCCAGAATCATATATCATACTATATTCTTTGTGATTATTTTTGTAAACTCTCTTAAGCCCTATCCAAAACCGCAGTTGAGATATACACAAGCAAGAAAATAAACAAACCCACAAAAACGAACAAATAGCATTTGTTAGTTACTTAATATGTGTCAAGCAATGTGCTGAGGGCTTTTCACGTACTTTTACCTTCCTTCCTCACAACAAGCTATTGGTGATAAATCCTATCCCCAGTGACCTGTCAGATATTTTCCATAACAGATAGGGTGGGTGGGTCTTCTGCTTGTGCCTCTGCAGCAGGCAAGGCAAAGCACATCCGCAGGAGAGAAGGGATAACACAGCCAGGCCGCCCTCTAAACAGCATGGGGCAAGTGTTCACAAGGGCTCAGGGCACTCAAGCTTGAGAGTCACGTCTCGACCTTGCCGAAGCCAGAAACTTTAAAGAAATGGCTTTGTTTCTGCTTTCTTTCTGGTGCCTTTTTCAGTATATATTTTAAATGCAAAGCATCACTGCAGGGATGACTGGTGAAACAGGGCAAATGGGAGCAAAACTTTTCATTCCCTTTTCGCTTGAAGGCCAGGTCCTTGGATTTGGGCGTGTATCTTCAATGAGATTCCCAGCCTGTTTGTTTAGTATCATGAGTGCGGTGTTTTCCATAATTCCTCTAAAACCCAAAGAGTAAAAAAAGTTGTATTTTTAAAAAATCTTTCATTTGCATGATTAGGTCTCATTGACTCTGGAAGCCTTTCTAGGCATTTGCAGGCTGTGTGATACAGCCCTGTATGACATGCTTTCTGACATTTGACCTTCCCCTCTAGGCTAGCTAGAAGTTTAAGGTTCAGGTTTGGTAGGGGGTTCTTAGACCCTGGGCTGGTAGGGCAAGGAGTGTCCTTCTAAGAAACAACATCCAAAATTATGTGTTGCTTATGTACCAAATGGGCAGTGCAAAGTGGATGGTAACAGAGACTCAGAACTGGCACAGAGAAATACACGAGTAGTCCAGATTCCCTCTGGAGAGATTCTTCATGGAGATGGAACCAGGGGATTGAATAAAGGCTTTTTATAGACCCTGTTGGGTGGGGTAGAAGCTTTTAAAAGCATTAACAGAGTCAAGGGCAGTAGCACCTATATAGCTGTAATAACAGCTACTCATGAGTCTGAGGTAGGAGGATTGCTTCAATCAAGGAGTTCCAGGCGGTCATATATTATGATCACACCTGTGAATAGTCACTGCACTCCAGCCTGAGCAACATAGCAAGATCCCATCTCTAAACAAAAAGGCACTAACAACTGTTTCACGCATAGGAAACTAGGTCTCACTATGTTCAAGGTAGGAACTCCATGAGTATTAATTATTTAACTTTTGTTCAAGTAAACGGTAGCTCTTAATGGCTATTAAACCAAGAAACAGTCAGAACTCTGTTACATAGGTAAATTGCAGATGACTGTTTCAGGTATAAGTTGTCAGAAAAACTAGGTATCAGAATGGTCCCATTATCATTTAGATGCTCGGAAAGTTTACCTTGTGTATGCACATGTCCAGGCAAACACACACATGTAAACATACACACACACAAGCACATTGCTCTAAGAAATATACAGTAGGCAAACAAGAAAAGAGTCTGCATCATCCCAAAACAATCAGTTCCTTCTGTATGCTCATTGAATTCACTGGACAAAGATAGTAATATAATTTATTCTGCTGAACCAGACAGAAAATTATTTTCACCCTAACAAGTACCATGGACATTTACGTTGGGGCCCACATGGTGCCTGGTGCCATAGTATGTAAGTAAGAATGCATGAATAATCTTTAATATTGAAAAAAAGTCACAATATTTTGTTAAAGGTAATTTTTTTTAAATCTTGAGTTAATATGAGGGTATATACAATTCAGTTACATTATTTGCATTTGTATGGTGAAGTCCAAAGCCTACATTGTTGCTGAGTGCTTCACCCAGGAAGTGTGGTATATACCCCTACATTGTACCCATTAGGTAAGAACTTACTGAACCCTCTTCCCCCCCTTTATAAATTTAAATGTGTTGTTCTCTCATGTGGGCCTGTAGTTGTTGATCTACTATTTTTAGCTTAGTATTAATAACACAGGGTGCTTGCTTTTCCATTCCTGAGACAGTATATTTAGGAGAATGCTCTTCAAATCCATCCAGAAAATATAAAAGATGGAAAATCTCCACTTTTTAATTCCTGAATAGTATTCTATGATATACATATACCATGGTTTATTAATCCATTCATGGGTTGTTAGGCACTTGTTATTTCCACAGCTTTACAATTGTGAATTGAGCTGCTGTAAATATTCAACTGCAAATGTCCCTGTGGTAAAATGATTTTTTTTTTTTTTCTGAGTAGATACCTAGTAATCTCAATACTTCTGGGTAGATACCTAGTAAAGACAAGAGTAAATTTTCCTAAATACCAAATTACATTACCAGAACATTGCATTTTCATTTTTCATTTAACCAGTCAATTCCATGGCTTGGGCTATGTCGGGGGATTCCATTTCCTCCACTTCAGCAGGGTTTGCCGTCCAGTACCAAGCCCCTCACTGCCACTTCCTCTTTAACTCATTTGATAAGGTCCACAGTCCCAGGACTTGTTACAAAATGAGGTTGAGGATGGGGTGGGGCGCATGAGGAAGAAGATTCCATGTACAGGCAGGGATGTTCACCATATGAGGAGAGGCCTGATGGCAGAAGAAGCTGGTGATAAAGAAGAAATTTATTCTACGAAGTTGCGTATCTTCATTCAGACATTTCTATTTATTAATACTAGGTTGGGGGAGCTTTGGGGAAGCTGGTTATTGTTCTAAAGGAATGAAGTTAAGTGTAGACTCGATAACATATCTGCTACCTCCGTGCCTCTAATTGAGACACTCATGGGTCGACAGGCTCTAGCGATTTGTCAGCGTAGGACACAGAGTGGACCAATTTAATACTTGCTGTAAGGGTTACGATTGCCACAGTCTTTGATCAGATCTTTTTCTAGGTCAGTAACATTTAGAAGTAGATAAAAAATGTCAAGTAATTGGTGAGAAAGTAGATGGTTTCTGGCTAATTTCCAAAAGTACAGATTATATTGTTATTGGGATTTTATCCACTTAATGAGAAAGTCTTGAGACTTTTAGAAAAGACACATTGAGGTTGATACCACTCTAGTGGGCAGACATCTGCAGTCTTTCCTCCCTGGCACACCCTGTCACTCACCCTCCTCGGAGCCTCTAAATCTGTACTGACTCACATGTCATGCCTGGTAATAAGATTACGTGTGAGACACTGTTGCTCCTTCACTGCTTCCTTTTACAAAAGTGAAAAATAAAACCCACTATTCTTTCTTTAACTTAGAATGGAGCAGGATAAACAAAATCAAAGTCTGATACATAATCACTAAAATGCCTACATGTTTTCTTTTCTTTCTTTTTTCTTTTTCTTTTTTTTTTGTTTTTGTTTTTTTTTTTTGAGACAGAGTTTCCCTATGTCAACCTTGGTAGAGTGCTGTGGCGTCACAGCTCATAGCAACCTCAAACTCTTGGGCTTAAGCCATTCTCTTGCCTCAGCTTCCTGAGTAGCTGGGACTATAGGTGCCCACCACCACGCCTAGCTATTTTGTTGTTGTTGTTATTGTTGTTTAGTAGGCCCAGAGCCAGGTTCAAATCCACCAGCCTTAGTGCATCTGTCCAGCCCTCTAACCACTGAGGAATGGGCGCCAAGCCTATATGTTATTTAAACACAGTTTCTAAGAGAATGCCAAAAATGCTGAGTGTTAGTACTTGAAGACACCATTCCCTCTCCACACCACCAGCCCAGATATTGTTTCTGGAAGAGTCTTCAGAGACCCAGTAAATCTCTCCTGAAGGTTTTTCTGACCCAACAACCTCCTTTGAAAATCAGGCACCAACACCAAACCAGTGTTTCGCCAGTAGGGCAGCTACACATCCACAGCCCACCTTGAGTGCGTGCTCCACCAGAAGCTTTAGGCCTTGTTCCCAGGACCTGCAATTAACCACCTGTTAATACACATCCTCTCGTTGGGTTTAGAAAACAGCACAGAGAGAAATATACCCAGCAGATATTACTCTTTAGAATATTTTCTTTCTACCTAGATACAATTACTATTAAATTTTAGTGCATTTTATTTCAATATTTCCCAATATATTTCTACATAGTATATGCAGAATATACATTTATAGGATATTATATGAATTTTATAGTCAGCTTTTGTCTCTTAGCATAGTGTCTTAACTATTTCTCCAATGTTCTTAAAAATTATTTTACAACACATTATAACGACTGCTTAATATCTTATAGTATAATTTACTTAACCAAACTCATATTGTTGAAATTTTTAGTTGTTTACAGTTTTTCACTATTATAAATACAATTTTAAGCAATGTTGCAGCTTATAAACATTTTTCTACATTTCATATTTGTTTTATGCCAGGTTAATGCTAGATCCAATAATAAAATATTTTAGTGCTTTTGCACACATTACCAAATTATTTCCTGAATGTCAATAATGATTATTTATAATGATTATTCTCTTGCTGCAGTCTCCCAAGTAGCTGGGACTATAGGTACCTGCCACAACGCCTACCTGTTTTTTTTGTTGTTGTTGTTTAGCGGGCCCAGGCTGGGTTTGAATCCACCAGACCTGGTGTATGTGGCCACCGCCCCAACTACTGAGCTACGGGTGCCTAGCCCTGATTATTTCTTTGTGAGATTGAATATAAGATTCTCAGGTCATAATCCTTTCCATTCAACCCTCTGGTAGCTAATGCTCCATTTTCTTCTCAAATTTAGTATTGTGGATAAATTTGGTCTTTTGTTTTGCTTTACAGATAATTACAGAAGTTTGGTTTTTTTTTCAAAAAACATAATAGATTTGGCTCGGTTCCTGTAGCTCAGTGACTGGGTGCCAGCCATACATGGGAGCTGGCGGGTTCGAATCCAGCCCAGGCCTGCCAAACAGTGACAACTACAACCAGACAAAAAAAAAAAAACGTAGCTTGGTGTTGTGGCGGGCGCTTAGAGTCCCAGCTACTTGAGAGGCTGAGGCAAGAGAATCACTTAAGACCAAAAGTTTAAGGTTGCTGTGAGCTGCGACACCACAGCATTCTACCCAGGGCAACAGCTTTAGACTCTGCTTCCAAAAAATATAGATGTATATTTATATATTAGATTTATCTAGGCATGAGTTTTATTACATATGCCAACCACTTAATGAATCCTTTTGTTCTGAATGTTCAAATCTATCAGCTGGTAGTAGTTGTCTTCTATCATATTTTTGATTATTACTTCTCCCCGTCCTATAGTCTCTTTCTAGAATTCCTAGTATACATATTTTGGATTTCTATTAGCTATCTTCAAAGTTAATCTCTTCTCTCCTCATAAATTTCCTCTAAGTCAAGGGAAAATATTTATAGCTGTCAATTTCCTATAACTGTCTGTAGCATACTACCTCCATTTAGTTTTTATTTCAGCACTCTTATTTTTCATCTCTGTAACATCTTTCTTGAGTTTCATTTTTTGCACAATGCTGTATTCATGTCTGCTTTAGCTTTTAGATTCAAACTCCTCCTTAATCTTGACAAGAAAACTTGTTTTAAATCTCCTAAAGTTTTATCCTGCTGCTTCATTAACAAGAAGACAATTTGATTGCTATGGTTTGTCCTCATAACTGCTCTCTCTCTTTTCAATGTTTTTTCATGAGACTGTCTGCTTTTGTGGTTCCAGCTGAGTCTGCAATTCATTTGGAGCCCTACTTAAACATTTTAGCCTACATAAGTGGGGAAGAAAAAAGTTTGAATTGGCTGTGGTTTTACTTAGGTGTGGAAGTCAATGGCAAATAAGGAACAAGCTATAGCAGAAGAGAACTTCACCTCTGTGCCCATGGGTCTTGTCTCCATCTTAGACAAACAGCTCAAAGTACACCAGGCAGTGCCCGCAAGCCCAAGGTTGCCCTCAGCAGTGTCCTGTATTGCTCAGCTTATGTATTCACATCAAATGCAATAACAACAATGCTAGCTTACAGTTTTGAGTGCTTATAATGCAGCTAGGCACTGTTCCGACTTATCAAAGTGTAAGCTGAGCATAAACATTGCAGAAAAACTCCTGTTATTTGTGA
Organism: Perodicticus potto; assembly: GCA_963574655.1. Classification (NCBI taxonomy): domain Eukaryota; kingdom Metazoa; phylum Chordata; class Mammalia; order Primates; family Lorisidae; genus Perodicticus; species Perodicticus potto. The sequence continues at coordinate 27,745 of CAUYRH010059304.1, forward strand.
TCTTCTCATCTAAAATATTTCCCAGGGAAATAACTGAAAATGAGATTGGATCCCTCCACCATCACCCCCCAACACACACAACCAACTAAATAATTTATCATCTAACTGAGGCAGGAGATTAATACTACAGGACAACAAAATTAAACCAGGAGTGTGCCGGGTAAACTGGAATAGGTGGTCACTATAATCATAGAGCATCCTGCCCTCCCACTATCATTCCTCTGAGTTAGAATCAATGTGTTTGCTCAAACTGCCCTCTTAACTAGAAGGCCCTCAACCAACATTGTTAGTGATTGCCTAACAATCTATGTGTATACCATTATTTAGTAATTTCCTTTTTGATGGGCAATTAGGCCATCAAAGTTTCACCTATTAAATATAATGCTGAAATGAACATCTTTATGCTCATTTATAAAACTACATCCTTAATTTAGATTTTCCCCTTGGACTAAGTTCCACAGTTAAAATTGTATAGTGAGGAGGTCCTCGACGTCACTGCAACCCTCACGAGGCTGCTGCTCTTCGCGCCGACCTTCCGCACGTCACTCCCAGAGGAGATGGAAGCCCCTGCTGCCGATGCCATCCTGTCGCCCGAAGGTGAGCTGGACGCGGCGTACCAG
>CAUYRH010059306.1:0-45638 GCA_963574655.1 Perodicticus potto
TGTTTGGAGAATACTTAGAGATCTAAAAATAGACCTGCCATTCGATCCTATAATTCCTCTACTAGGTATGTATCCAGAAGACCAAAAATCACATTATAACAAAGATATTTGTACCAGAATGTTTATTGCAGCCCAATTCATGATTGCTAAGTCATGGAAGAAGCCCAAGTACCCATCGACCCATGAATGGATTAATAAATTGTGGTATATGTACACCATGGAATATTATGCAGTCTTTTATTATTTTTTACTCCTCTGTAGTATCTTCTAATGAACAGAATTTGTTCATGTTGATCTATTCAAGTATATCAGTCTTTGGCTTGTGCTTTCTGTGTCTTTGGAGAAATCCTGGAAAGCAGTATTTTTCATGCCTATGTCTGTGTGTATGTGTCTGTCTGTTTCCATGAAAGCATATGCATTGGTTAGGTATGTGACATATTACCTGTCAAAGCATTTCTCCACTTGTATGATCTAAAGGATAGTTATTCTTTTTAAAGTAGGCAGCTAGAAAAGCCATATATTTTTGGCCTTTGTGGTCCTTATTTTTTTTATTTTTTACTTTTGAGACAGAGCCTTAAGCTATCACCCTCAATAGAGTGCCGTGGTGTCACAACTCACAGCAACCTCCAGCTGCTGGGCTTAAGCGATTCTCTTGTCTCAGCGTCCCAAGTAGCTGGGACTACAGGCACCTGCTCCAATGCCTGGCTATGTTTTGGTTGTAGTTGTCATTGTTTGACAGGTCCAGTTCAGATTCGAACTCACCAGCTCTGGTGTATATGGCTGGTGCTTTAGCCACTTGAGCTACAAATCCCGAGCCTGTTCTCTTTTCTTTTAGTATGTTTTAAGAATCCTTTATAAATTATCCTTAGGGATAATAAACTTGCTTTTTGATATAATTGATGGTAACAATTTATTTTCTCTGTGACAATGGATCTGATATTTGTAAATAATCACCATTTATTGAGTGATAGATTTGATGAACAGGGGTAAGTGATTAAACTAAGTAAAATAGTTATTCTTTACCTGAAAGATAAAAGGGTGTGTAAAGGTGTACCATTAGAAAGTCATGGTATTTGTAAAATTCAAGAAGAATTAACCAACATTATTATTGAAAAACTGATGTATTTCAAAGAGCAGTATTCTTAATAGTCATTTGGTTATTAAATTCTTGTGTGATTTTGCAAAATATAACCTTATGTTATGGTTCTGGTAATGTATACTTCTTCATGTTCTTTCTAAATTATTACTTGTGGAATTGAATTTATTATATTATTATGTAATATACTATATATTATTATATTAGATTAGGAAAGTGAATAGTGTGGCTTTTTTTTTTTTATAACTTTGGAAGACTCCTGGAAGCTTAACTAATTGAAAAGTACTTATTTGCTTTTTTGAGATAGTTGAAAAGCCATCATTTTTTTTCAAATAGTCAATGTGACATTAATAAGACAGATCATGGGTCATTTTAAAAGCTACACATATTTTCCCTCTCACTATTACTTTTTTCAGTTATTGATTTTATTTGTACACTGAATCATTTTGCTAGACTATCAGTCTCTCCATTCTTCGTTTTGATAGAATGACAAATTTTCAAAGTTTAAAAATGTATTTTTGGGTGAAAAATAAAAGCAAAAATAGCATATCTGAAAAAGTGGAACGAAAATGTAAATTAATGCCTACTTGACAGTAGTATAGCAATACACTGTTGTCTTGCTAATGAGGTAAAATTTGCTTCAGCTATCCTTAAGTGAAAACTCTTGAAGAGTTTTTATGCTGAACATTCAACAGGATCCTACAGTTGTTACAGGTTCATTTGAAAAACACATAGGTATATTTCTTCAGGGACTTTAACAAGATTTCCAATGATTTCTGTGGGGGTGGGGGCTGGATAGACTAATGCTTTTAATATCCATTTCTCTGATGAGAGAGCCTTGAGTGGTTAGTAATTGTTTTGGCACACTGGCAGGGGCAGGGAAGAGAGGAGCCACTTCCCAGCACAGTGAAACTTCAAGGTGTGACTGCCATGGCAACAGCCTGCACCACCCCCACCACTGAGACCATCACTGGAATTGGTCTCTGAAGTTCTTGCTGGAATTCTCCCATGATCTATGTTTGAGAAACACAGGCTGTAATTGCACATACTTTATCTGAATGTAACTAGTGCAGCTTTGGAAGGCTGTGGTCTGAATCTAATGTTTGTATTTATGCCCTTCTATAAACTCCTTTCTGATAAAATGAAAATATTTTTGTGCTAAGGCCCCATAAAGAGTACATAAAAATTTTAAGTTATGGTAGAAGACTTAAAACTGTATTAAAACATATCTGCGGAATTCACATTTTATGCCTATTTAAAAATGTGAAGGAATTATTATTGAGTGCAGTTGCATTGACGGTTTATATGGTATCACGTTTTTCTGCCTTACCTGGCTAACTTTACAGAGTGGAATGTTTTCTGTGTACCACATAAATGACTCTATAGCTAATTATTCATAAGGATAGATAGAAGCAAATGCTTTTAAAACCAAACAGAAGATTTATTTTCTATTTTATGATTGCCATCTTGGGTAACCTAACATAGGTTACACTGTGTAGTTTTCAATGTCAAAGCTAATTCAGATACTCTGTCCATTTACTAATAGCAAACTCATAGGGGAAAGGTGAAAGGAATGTGGTCAAACTTCAGGAAAGATGGTTCTTCTCTTTCACAAATATATAATGGGGTATTTATAGAGGAACACAAAAGCTTTCCAGAAAATCATAAATTATACTCAGTATTTTAAAATTTTCTTTCAAAAATTAAGTATGCTTCTTTACAAGATCTTTCACTCCCCACTGATGAAAAGAAGAGGTTGAGCATTTGTTTCATGTAGAGTTTAATTAATAGCCTATTGTAATAACTTTGACTGAAAGCTATTCACTTACTCACCAAAGAAATTTTTTCCATTTGTATGGCTGGAAGAACATAATTCATTGTTATATTTTACATTTGGCTCATGTTTTTACAGAACATAATTTTATATCACTCTTCTAGTACATTACCTATATATTGTTTTACAATATTTAATGCCTTCAGTAACATTCCTGAGACGGATTTCACTCAGTGATGCTATTTACCCTCAACTTAAGGCCATTTAAAAAATAAAATTGTAATAATTTGCTTCAGTATCCCCACTACGAAGATTTTTATTGACTTGCTCTGTTGAAATTGTGCATATGCAAATATTTATACTTTATGCCCATTTATGTGTATATGAATTTATATAAAATTGTCTTTGCTCACAGATATTTACGGTGATGGGAGGGTGCTGATATATACAGGATAAAATCAATGATTAAATTCAAATTTATAAGAAAAATAGGAAATAAAAACTATTATAAATATTGATTAACAGGTTCTCGGGTGAATTAAAAATTAGTTTGCAAAGACAAAACAGTTTACATTTTCGAGCCTTATTTTACATGCTATCCTCTTCAAAGGTAATTAAGGTAATTAAGATGCCTTGGATGGAAAGTCTTGAAACTCCTTTCTCTCTAATCCTGTGACTTTGAATTATTTATTTGTTACATCAATTCTAGAGTTCAAAGGCAGATGAAATATGAAAAAAAATATTTTGGATTTTTTTTGTGCCTTGAGTATCAGGTTATCCGTGAACATTTGAGATTCATCATACATTCCTCAACAATGAAAAAACTGTGCAATATAGCATCGTTATTCTTTGTTAAGGCTTATTTATTCATTTGATTATTTATTTCTGCATTCAAGAAATAGCTACTCCGTCAATAATGTCTCAGTGGACACTGAGGCTGTGATAGTGAACGAGATAGTCACAGTCTTTTCCTTGCTAGGGCTTATCATCTGGTGTTGGTGGTAAGGGAAGAAGACCACAAAAGTATGAAAATGAGCAAAATATTTTCAGGTAATGTAAAGTGTTTTAAATAAATGAATATAACAGGGTAATGAACAAGGGTCATGGAGGTGAGTCTGGTAATGATGGGGTGGGTTAGGAACGGTTTCTCTGGGAAGGTAGCATTTGAGTTAAGACAGATTGACAGAAAGGAGCCAGGCCAATAAAAGTGTTGATAGAGGATTCCAGACCAAAAAAAAAAAAAAAAAAACAACCAAACACAAAACAACAAGAAGAAAGGCTGTAAGGCAGAGACAAACTTGGAGTGCTAAAAGAGATGGAAGATGTGAGGTCAGGTTGGAGCAGTGGACGGAGGCAAGGTTGCATACTGGGCTCTGTAAGTCTTTGAGCCATTTAGTTTTGAATCATGAGATTTAGAGAGCACTGGAGGACTTTAGGCTGAGATGAGCTATGATCTAATTTACATTTTAGGATTAGAAAAATAGTTTGCTCTAATTGTAGCAGACCATATAGCTCATGGGAAGGAGAAGTGAGAGTTAAGCTTGGAATACTCTGTAACTATAAGAAACACCTGTATCATCTCCGTACTATGACACCTGGGCGATAAGGTCGTGGGGAGGGAATTCAGCTCTCCTTAACACGAGAGCACAGGAGACCAGAACATCAGTGCTTGGCAGTCTCTACACCTGGGATCACATCTCTAGAGGCAGGAGAGGTTAATCCGGACTCAGTTCTCACTCTTTCCTGGACTCGCTCACTCTTGACTCTTTTGCTCCTCCTGCTTGCAGGGTGTCTGCCCAGCGTCCTTCTTCGAAGACTGCTAAGATTTACTCCCCTACTAAGACTGTTTCTCTCTCTCCCTTCTGCTAAGATGAATAGCCCCCAGGCACCTAAGGGGAGTTAATCCCAAGCAAGGTAGCACAGCAGTCCATGTCCAGACAGTTTCCTAAGCTGGGGCCGGAGACCTGGCCAGTTCAGCCTTGACACATAATCGCAGGTTGGAACAAATGGGTGGTAAGAGTGGTGGGGGAAATAGAGAGATCAGTTGGGAGGCTAAAGCAGTAAGCCAAGCAAAATGTAATGGTGGCTTCAGCTGCGATGGCAATGTGGGAGATGAAGGAAGTGGGTATAATTTGGCAGCATGTAGATTAGATATGAGTGTGGGGGAAAGAGAAATTACAAATGACTTGTATATTTTATATGTATGTAAATAATTGGCGGTGCTATTTTCTGAGGTGATTTCACATGTAAGAGGGTGAGTCCAGAGTTCTTTCTGACAGTGAGAAGTCATGAATCATCCCATTGGAGATGCAGCAGGTGACAGTGGCTTCACCTATCTGAAAGCTCAGGAAAGAGGTCAGAGTGTGGAGACAGAAGTGTTCTATTGTCTAAACCAGGCACAGAGGGGAGATTGGTGAAAGTAGCTCTCTTGTAACTAAAGTAAGTTGTTTTACATACAGCAGATTAAAGGAGTAAATTAGGATATTTAGCATGTTTCATAGATATATCTACTCATAAATGTTTAAAATTCTTCTTGAGAAATCTTTGCAGTAAACTGGAAATTAGTTCCTATTTTATGCAAACTAATATACTTGAACAGTAGTTCTCCAAGTGTGATCTGGGGACCTTTCGAAGGGGGGTCTTGAGGTCAGAATCATTTTCATAACACTTCTTCTGTCTTCTTCTCTCATGAGTGTACAGTGGAGTTTTTAGAGGCCATGTGGTATGTGATACAGCAGCAGATTGGGTGCAGAAGCAGAGAATACCCCTGCCTTCTATTAAGCCAGACATCAGTGATATTTCCCTAAAGGATAACACAATGGCATAATTCTTATTAAACTTTTTGTTTTAAAAGTATAGCCAATTTTCGTAAAAATATGTTATTTAATATATAGTAGGCTTATTATTGTTATAGTCGTGAATTAATATTTGAAATATTTCTCAATTTTTTTATCTAATACAGTAAGCATTAATAGAGTGGCTCATAACAAAAGCTTTTAGAGGTTTTTCATAATTTTTTAAACATTTATTTCAAATTATTATGGGGCTACAAACTTTTAGATTAAATTGTTCTTACTTCCAGGGTAACATTGTAGTTGTAAAAGAGCCCCTCCCCCGGGGTGTGTTATAACCCTCGCAATGTGCACGGGAGGTGAGATCCCCCCCTCAGGCCCTCTCTCCTTCTGCCAATCAGCCTCCCGTTCTACCCTCCCCCTCCCTTCTCCTCCCGCCCCTGTGTTAGACTCTATTTGTGTTTTATTATTTATAGTGTTTATGTATTTTTGGTTTCATATTAGTATTGAGTACTTTGGATATTTATTTTTTCATTCTTGCGGTATTTATTAAGAAGAATGTGTTTCAGTTCCATCCTGGTAAAGACGTAAAGTCTCCATCTTTTTAATGGCTGAATAATATTCTATGGTATGTGTATACCACAGTTCGTTGATCCATTCGTGGGTTGATGGGCACGTAGGTTGCTTCACTAGTTGGCAATTATGAATTGAGCTGCAATAAACATTCTGGTGCAAATGTCTTTGTGTTAAAATTATTTTTGTTCTTCTGGGTAGATACCCAGTAATGAGATTGCAGGATCAAATGGAAGGTCTATTTTTAGATCTTTGAAGAGTCTCCATACCTCCTTCCAAAAAAGGTTTTTAATAATTTGTAATAGCATCAAGAGATCTGGATACTAAAAGTTTGAGAACGATGGCCTTAAGCCATGAGACCTGAAGACTAATATGAACAGGTAAACTGTTTAAGAAAACAAACTGGGATCAATTTAAGGTTCAACCTACTAGAAATGGATGCCCCTCCTCCATACTACACACAAAGAGGATCTTGTAACAAAACAAATGTCTTTTATATAAAATCTTGGTAAATTAGAAGCAGAAAAGTTTCTGTAGTAGCTAGCACTTATATCTTGTGCAAATAGCCCATGCAGCTCAGCATGGGCCTGTAACCTCTACTGAAGTTCATTCTGTTAATTACATTCCATTTCATAGTTTGAAAGATATACTTACGGAAGTAAATCTCAATGAAAGTCAAACTGGGGGAGGCAGATTGGGGATGGGTAAATTCATACCTATCTGTTATAGTGCATACTATCTGGGTGAAAGGCACACTTATAACTTGGACTCAGTCTGTACAAAAACAAAGTATGTGAGCAAAACATGTATATCCCTTAACACTCTGAAATTTAAAAACAATTAAGAAATTAATAAAAAATGAAACCTATCCGTGATGCATTTTATGGGTTCTGTTTACACACTTACTGACATTCAAGATTTAGGAATTGAATTGGGTTCCCCAGTGATTCTCTTGAATTAGTCTAACAGAATATTGACCTATTTTTGTAATTATACTTTCTTTACAGTGCTAAGAGAATAAAGGAAACAAATATTCTTTTAATCCTATCATCATCTGGGGGAAAGGAATGATTTTATACTGTGTTTATTTCTCACTTAAAAATGTATTTTGAGGACTCAGTATAGTAACTCCTCTAATACCATGTATGCTTTCAAATTGAACAAGAGAATACATTGTTTTATATGTGGTCCTATGGTAGTACCCTTAATGTATTTATAAACTTAAATTGTCAGCTACGAAGTGGATGTCTCTGAAAATTCTTATTGCTAACAAATGTTTATGATCTCTACATATTTGTCTTGTGATGCATTTTGCAAAGAGCTTTTTCATTTGTGAGTGCATTTTGGTTGTTTTTGATATTTCACCACCATGCTATTAGCATTTTCTTGGGATAAGTTAAATTTAAAAGAACGCTTTCATTTATTGTTCTTGGAAAGACGACTTTCTTCTTTCTTCCTTCAAAGACAGCTCTTACGAGGTAAGTAACATTGGAAGATAAAAGGCTTACTCCAACTGTGAACACATATGACATTATGTCGTGGGGAGAAATTAATTTTAGGGTTTGTTTTTATGCAAATCATAGTTGAGTATTTCCTGCAAGAGTACATCTCATTTCTTGTTCTCACAAAGGATAGAATTTTCCTGACATAACCAGACAGCCAGGTTTCTGCGTCTTGTCTCTAAGTGCTCTCTGTTATGAGCTTTAACCATTTGGTCTCCGTTGCTTTGCAGAGAAATGACCACTAAATAATAGACATAAATCCTGAGGGTTTAATCCAGATCCATCCATTAAACGGCTGTGCGACCAGATTGAAATGTTTGAAATAATCCTCTCTGTACTTTACCTACTCTATTCCCCAACTCTGTGGATGCTCACACTAAAACCCAGGAATTATTCCAGAAGCTATTGATCACAAATCCTTTTTAGTCTATCAGGCTATCGTGTGTCCCCATCTGTTACTATTTTCACTGAGGCCTTTTTAACTTCTTGCCTGAATTTTCGCAACAATTCCTGTAGGTTTTCTTGTCCCTGGGTTTATTTTACTTTCATTCATTTTGGTAAACCACCATGAACAAGATCTTGTAAAAAGACAAATATGTTCATGTCATTCTCCTGCTTAATGTTTTACAGTGCCTCACAGTGGTAAAAATCCAAACGCCTTAAGATAGAAGACATTACAGTTATACAGAGTTGGGTTTTGGCAGTTGCAGACGTGAACTTGAATCTGAATTTTGCCATGTGACTAGCTGAGTAACTTTGGGGAAATTCTCTGACTGTTTTTAGTCATCATTTCTTTATTTGTCAAGCATGAAGACCTGTGTCTGGAAGGTGGCAATGGCCGTCACCCACCAATCTGCCCTGCTTCTCTACCAGATTTTGTACTCACTGCTTTCTGGCCCTGGCTCAGCTTCCTTGAATTCCCTTTTTCTTCATGACTGTGATTTCCTCTGTCTGGTACACATACTAACACCTTACTGCTCTTAGAGTTGATGTAGACGTTGGCTCTTCTAAGTAGCCTCCTCTGACACATCCCCATGAGACTAGAGTCTCTTCCCTGAAGTTTCTGACCATCTGTGCTCTTCTCTATAAGCACATTGGTTGGACTATGCTTTGTTCGTTTCATTCATCGTATTTATTTAATCAGGAAATGCTTATTTTGCATGTATTACGTGCCGGACATTATTTTATCTCTTTGGATAATAGCAGAAACCACAGAATACAACCCGGTATTCATATCCTAATGTAGAAGACATAAAATAAACAAATAAATGTTAATAGCATAATATAGAATATACACACACACATATGTGTATAAAACCAGAATTGATACAAGCTATGAAAACCAAGCATGGAGAGAGGAAAGAGGGTGAAGGAGATAGACACTGACATAGGGTTGGAGATGGGGTTTATGTCCTATGTGGGTGGTCAGAGAAAGGCTCCCTAAGTTGAACATTGAGCAGTGATATGAATGAGATGCAAATGGGTAGTGCTTGTATCAGGGCAGGAGCATTTTAGGCAGAAAGAATAAAAAATATGTAAAGTCCCAACATAGTGTTGTGGTTGACATGTTCAAAGAACATTATGGAAGCTGGTGTGGCTGAAGTGGAGTGAGTCATTGTGGCATGGGGGTGGGGAAGTCCAGTAACAAAACCAATGATATAACTGAGTTTGACAACATTGTAAGCCATGCTAAGGATGTTCTAATATTTTTAAATTAAGATGGCAACTGGTAAGAGAGTTTAAGTGGAAGAGCAGCATGCTCTAAGTTATAGTTGACAAGGCAGCTATGGAAAGTAAACTCTTTGGTCATAAGTCAGGAAGCAAGAGGTTAGAAAGATATTGAAATAGTCAAAAAGGCAGGTAATGATAGTGGACTTAGGTGGTAAAAAGAAGTAGTGGTCATAAACAGTCAAATTTGGAAACTATTTTGAAAGTTCAGCCATAATACTTGCCAATGGTTTGGATTCCTAATGGTATGTGAGATAAAGTGAGGAGTAAAGAAGGATCCCAAGTTCAGAGCCTGAATAGCTAGAATAATGGAGTTGTCTTTTAGAGAAGTTTCAGAGACTAATTGAGAAGCAAGGCTTTCAGGGTATATTTAGCATACAGTAATTGTTTGCATATTTCTTCTGTCAGGGATTGGCTCAGTTATAGATCAAAGAGTCCTCAAAATATGGTGGGCTAAGTAAGATACAAATTTCTCCTTCATACAACATCCTGGAGGTGAGTAGAAGAGGCTGATGGAGCAGCTATACTCCATATGGTTATTCAGGCCCCCAGGTTCATTCCCTCCAGGAGTTTTCCTTGTACACATAGTTGAAGCTAGGCCATGACCTTTTGATGTGCTTTGGGAGGGAGATAAATAGAAACGACAGGGCAAGTAACTTCATGTTCAAAGTTGCGCACTTCATCTGCTCTCATCTCCTTGTCTACTACTTTTCTACAGTCCAGAGAAAGTAAACTCCACAAAGGCAACTCTTTGTCCAGTAAAAAATCAGTGAGGGCTTTCCTTACTAAAATGCGGAAGAGAATGGATTCTGGGGGACAGTCTGCCATATTTGTCTCTGTCTCTTACAAGCAACTTAAGTCAGGAATTTTACTATGTCCTCTTCTATCCTAGTACTTATCACAGTGCCTGGACAAAGCATATGTTCATTACATATTAATTTTCTTAATAATGTGTTAATTATATAGAACACAAATGATTTTGTACTGGATAATGCATTGCCTCCTATGAATTTTGAGTTAATTGCATAAATCACCTTCATATTTCAGACTATTTTTAATGTATCTTTGTCTCTAATGGAGAAAAAGTATAGCACTTCAATTATCTTTATGGCAGTGTCTTGCATTTATCACCCAGGTGAATAAATCATGATGAGCTAACATTATTTTTTTTTAAAGAGTATTTACCTCCCACACTTGCCTCCAAATAACAATTCCAGAAATCATGCTCATTGATGAAAGAATGAGTCACTTCCTTCTAATAAAATTGCATCACCTGTTCTGAATTGCCTAATTTTCTAAACCTCACCTAACACTTCATTTAAGCCAACTGCTGTCTTCTCAGTACTGTTTGGCTTAAACTTCAGAGAAGATGTATTTGGGTTTAAAATGTTTTAATAAATGGATCATAAACCATATGACATATTTAAAATTATGTTTTGGAATGAAGACTCTAGTATGAAGAAAAAATTGGTAAGAAAACAAATCAGTAAGATAAAGTATTTTTTATAAGCTGGCAAATAAGAGGTGACACAAAGAGCATACTCTATGTCATTTGGAAAGTTTGGATTCGGAATATTAATATGAAAAAAGTAGTTGCTAATTTTAAAAATAAAATATCATATAGGAAGTTGGTCTTGCCAGCTTTCTAAGATCATGTGATCACTGTCTTCCTGTTTACCCATCTTCTATCTATATGTGCTACATGCATATTTTGTCCGGTCATCTTATTTGTGGAATATTGTACACTACAATGTTTTCAAACATCCTCACTTGGACTGCTTAGATTCTTGGATATTTACTTGTACATCTTAAAGCCCAGGTCTGTATACAAAATATATATTCCTAGTTTGTTAGTAAAATTTTGTTTAAAAGATGATATGACTACTTGGGTATTGAATAATCTGTTTAGTCTAACATACTGTGTCTAATGTGGGTACAAACTTTGTCAGTGTTCCCCACTGCCTAGCCTGAGCAAGCACATAGCAGGTGTTTCATTCATTTAACAACAAATTAGTAACTGCATCTTGCTTGAATGCTAAATATACTCTCTGACACCAAAACTTCAGAGTTTATTTTAGGTAACCCATACATACCTGTACACACATGGAAAACATACCACATTCACAGATGCACAGAGACACACATGCAAACATATATTCAATTCTCTTCAAATCTGGAATTATAGATAATTATAATTCATAATAAAACACATAACTTTTGAAAATTTTTAAGCAGATTGTTATTAGGCATCAAGTTAATTCTGAAAATCATCTACCTGTTTTCTCTCTAGATTAAGCTTTTATTCATTTAATTTAAAAAATCTCCCACATTGAGTCATTTAAGCTTCCTAAAACCTCTGTTGAAATTTAACAAGCCAAAGCTTTAACAAATGTTTGACCTAACAATATCATTTGGCCAGTGCAAACTTTGGATTGAGATCCTTAAGAGTTGGGGGAGTGGGGTTTGTGTGTGTGTAAACTCTGGAATTTTTAAAAACAGTGAATGGAAGATTTACAAAAAGATATGTAAACCTTCTATCAATGCAAGAACATATCACATTATGCTTCAGATAATTTATTGAGCTCAACTTTGTCCTAAGGATGTTAAAGGAAATTAGAAAAAAATTGAGTAAAAGTGTTTTGCTTGTAACTAAAACAAAACCTAGTCAAATAAACTTTTATCATGCATGATAAATGTATTTATTTCTTTAATTCATCATATCATATCTATCCCTTTCTAAAAATATAAAGCTATATCATAGAATTGCTACATTTAAAAAGACCTCAAATATAATCAGATCTTTCTTGAGGCTTGATTAGATGAACTATGTAAGGTCAGACTGCATATCCTAAAATAATTGAAAGAACTGAATGTCATAGAACTTTTTACTAACAAGAATGTTTTTCCGTATAATTAAACTAATGCAACCTAAAACTCTGTTTTTTAATTAATTTTTATTGTTAAAAGATAGAGAACTAGCTATCAACTTCTGTTCATTTCTCTTATTCTCAAGAATGAGGGACATTGTTCATGTCTCTTGCCCAGTGATAAATGGGATTGTTTGCTTTTTTTGTTGTTGATTAGTTTGAGTTCTCTGTAGATTTTGGTTTGCAGCCCTTTGTTGGCTTTGTAACATGCAAATATCTTTTCTCATTCCAAATGTTGTCTGTTTGCTTTAATTATTATGTTCTTGGCTGTGCAAAAGCTTTTTAGCTGATTAAGTCCCATTTATTTATTTTTGTTGTTGTTACAATTGCCAATGAAGTCTTCTTCCCTAAGTTGATATCAGCAAGAGTTTTCCCCACACTTTTTTTTCTAGAGTTTTTATTGTTTCGTGTCTTAGATTTAAGTCATTTATCCACCATGACTCAATTTTTGTAAGTGGTGAGAGATGCAGGTCTAGTTTCAGGTTTTTACATGTTGTTGTCTGGTTGTCCTGGCACCATTTATTGAACAGGAATTCTTTCCCCCCTGTCTACCTTTGTTTGGTTTATTGAAGATCAGATGATAATATGAGGCTGGTTTCATTTCTAAGTTTTTTGTTCTATATGTCTGTGTCTCTATTTTTATGCCAATACCATGTTGTTTTGATCACTATAGTCTTGTAGTATAATCTGAAGTCTGGTAAAGTGACATCCCAGATTTGTTTTTATTTCTAAGAATTGCCTTGGCTATGTGGGGATTTTTCTGGTTCCATTCAAGAACATTTTTTTCAATTTCTTCAAAGTATGATGTTGGTAATTTAATGGGGGTTGCATTAAATCTGCAGAAAGATTTGGGGTCGTATAGACATTTTAACTATGTTGATCCTTCTCAGCCAAGAGCATAGTTATGTTTTTCCGTTTGTTAGTCTTATGCTATTTCTTTTCTCAGAGTTTCAGACAAATGGCCTAAAAACACATGAAAAAATTATCATTATTTCCAATCATCAGATAAATGCAAATCAAAACCACCTTTGAGATATCATCTAAGCCAGAGAGAATAGTTCACATCACAAAGTCCCTAAGTTACAGATGTTGGCATGGATGTGGAGAGAAGGGAACACTTTTATACTGTTTGTGGGATTGCAAACTAATACAGCCTCTTTGGAAAGAAGTATGGAGAATCCTTGAAGAGCTAAAAATAGACCTTCATTTGATCCTGCATACCCATTACTAGGATATACCCAGAAGAAAAAACTCACTTTACCATAATGACATGTGCACTAGAAAGATTACTGCAGCTCAACCCACAATTCTCAAGATGTATAATCAACCCAATTGCCTATCAACCATAAATGGATAAATAAACTGTGGTATTTTTATACCATGAAATACTATTCAGCCATAAAGATAGGAAGACTTTACATCTTTTGTATTTACCTGGATGGATTTGGAGAACATCCTTCTAAGTAAAGTATCATAAGAATGGAAAAGCAAGTGTCCAATGTACTCACTACTAATATGAAACCAATAAACAACTACACTCCCATAGGATAGAAAAACATTAAATTAAATTGGGGGTGATTGGTGTGCTCCTACCTAATGGACACGATATAAGGGTGTATGATACACTTCCTGGGTGAAGGGCTCAGCTACAACTTGAACTTTACCTAACAAATGCAAACAACGTAACCTAATTATTTATACCCTCATATTAATATGAAACTAAAAAAAGAATGAAGGAGAATAAAAATATTTCTCAAGTGGGCGCTCGATCTAGCAAAGCAATGAAGTATATTAGCTAAAAATGTATTTTAAATGTTTTACCACAAAAATCTAAGTATCTGAGGTAATGGACATTAATTTACTTGATTTAGTCATTCTGCAATGTACACACATATTAAAACATTGAGTTGTGCCCCATAAATATATAATTTTTGCCAATTAATAAAAAAAAATCTTTGGTTATTTAGCCTTTATGGACCTGTGCTTCTTTTCCCGTAAAATAATGAATAAGGCCTTCTTCAAAGGGTGCCTGTGAGGAGGAACTGATAGGATCACGAATGCAAAATATTTAGCGCTCATTTAAGGACACTGTAAACATTTTTTAAAATGTATGCTAATTCTTATTCTCACCATAGGAAAGTCCAATATTAAACTTTCATCTCATCTCCTAAAGAAGTGCATGTAATTGAAAGTTTGATTACATCAGTCTCAAGAAATGCGAACTTGATATTAAAATGCTAAATGTTTAACATTCATCTTTGAAAAAGAAAAAAGAGAAAAGAAGCGAAGTTTTGAGTTTTAGTTTTGCATATTTCTATAGTGTGTATATTTAAATCATGGACAGTTTCAAACTACCAGCACGATGCCTGAAATTGCAGAGTTACTAATGCGATTTAGTCACTTGTGCTTGAAGAACTGCTTAATCGTATCTCTCACGCAGAATTGGTATGTGCATTTGGCACATTACACTTTATTATTCATGAAACGTATTTTCCATTAGTTCATTGTTTACAGTCCAATGTCAATTCCTTTCAGCTCTGAAATTTCAAATTTTGCTTCCGATTTCACCTTTGAGGTTGCCTCTGACTCAGAACCTGCATTTACCCTAGGTGAGAATAATGGAGTAACACACTGTGTCTGTTAAACGTCAACCCGTCCTCACAGGAGCATGCTCTGTTACATGTACAATACGCATGTGTCTCTGTGTGTAGACTGACTCTTACATTGAATTCACACTCAGTTTAGCCTGTAACCAGCAGCTCTCTTAATAGTGAACGTATCATATTGCAGAGAAAGTATGTATTTTACAGAACAGGCATTTTCTAGAATCAAAGTAAAAGAATAATAACAATGTAATAGCTAAGTCAGTATGTATTCCTTAGGCCAGAGTTGGTCTGTCCAGCACATACTGTGACATTACATCTTCTAATTCATGCTATATTGCTGTGAATTCAAAAGTTCTCTGATTTCCCTGTCTATATACATATATAGAGGGAATAAAAGTTCTCTAACTGATTTCCTTCTATATATACATATATATACACACTTGTCATGAGTTCTTTTGATATAATATGAATGTATCAAAAATTATCCCTTTTGTTTGCTACATATTTCTATCAAATAATTTTATACTTTCTTTTTGATCTATTTTTAATCATAGGATTATCAAAATATCTGCTGTCATATTCATTCAAATATGATCATTTCCACTTAGAAGGTAAAAGTATAAAACTTCATTCAAATCCTTTCCCATCTCTACAGGGATAGGGAACCTGTGGCCACAAGGCCACCAGATCCCTGGACCAAATTGAATCCAAACGTCACAGAAAAAAATTCCTTTATTAAAAGGATCTGTTCTGTAAAATTTGAATTTATTGAAAAGACTACACTCAAGGATCCAGAAGGCCACATGTGATCACAAAGACCACAGGTCTCCTAGCCCAGGTTAACAAGTCCTCAGAGTGGTCCTTACTCTGAGTAATTGATTGAATAATTTAACTCTCTACTTAGTTGTATGCTCCACAAGGATCAGGGCTTTTGAGCAATTGTAACTTTTATATAGTAATTACCCCAAAATATTCATTGAATGAAGTCATAAATCAGTGACTATAAGAACAATTTAAGAAACAGACCAATTAACTTGGGGAATAAAGGGCAAGATATTTTATTTGAAAGGCTATCATATGGAGAAGAAAGGAAATGTTCTCTTTGAACATTTGGGCTAGAATTAGGATATGTGAATACAAATTATGATTGAATAATTTGACTTCAAATTATTAAAGTTAGGTGATTTTTTTAATTGTATTATCTCATTATATCCTGACAACAATTCTATGAAGTAGGTGCCATACTCATTTTACCAATAAAAGTATTAGGCTCTGAGGTAATATATTTCTCGATATACCAAGGTCATATAGTCACGTAGGTTTAAAACCCAGTTCTCATTGATTCCTTTTCCCTATCATGTCCAGAAAGTCAAATTTCAATTCCAGGAGACATTTGGTTCGATCAGTTTACTCAACAACCATTTATTGTATATAAATATGAGCCAAGCATCAAGCTAGGTTCTTAGAGAGAGCAGCCAGTTTTCCTATCATTGGTAAAATGTAGGTAATAAGAGCACCTAGTACTTTGTAGAGCTGTTGTAATGATTAATTATGATAGACATCAAAGTATTAATTAAGCAAGACAAGCAGAAACCATGAAATGTGCAGAGATGGAAAGAAGTTGTAATAGAGATATCTGATTTAGATTGTGTCAGGGGAAATTGATCTAAGAGAGTGGCACTGATGCTGATCCAAAAAGACAAGTATCATTTGGCCTGGTGACAGATGGAGAGAAGAGCTCTTACACGCACACATATGTGCGTAAAGCCCTGACAAGTGGAGGGGATGGACAAGGGAGGTTCAGTTGCGGATCAGGATTATACAGCAAGTACCGTCAATTTTCATCCAATCCTAAGTATCAGTGTTCCCCACATTAAGTCTATAAAACAGTGGGTCTCAACCTTCCTAATGCCACGCCCTTAAATACAGGTTGAGAACCCCTGCAAATGTCAGTGATATAACAATAAAGCACAGTATACATAAATGTCCTGCTAGAAGCCAAATTTATAACCAACATGGCACCAAATAAGTATTTTTTAAGAGTCAAAGTAGAAAAAAATAGAAAGCTGAAGAATTTAGAGTTTGGATGAATCAGTATTTTTAGTAAGCCAGAATTCAATACAAAATCCAGTGTTTCTCCCTAGCATTGTCTGATAATGACTGAGGTGCCAGATGGTTTGGAGCCCTCTTGCCCGTGATTAACGTGTTGAACTATTTCCTAACTGGATTACAGTGGCGTTTCTTCTAGAAAGTCTCAGATTAGATTCCTTTCCCGTTATACTTATCATTTGATATACACTTTGTAATGCAGATAGGATGGAAGTGGGGTGGTTTGAATAACTAAGTAAAATGGATGAGTTTAAAATGAAATTAAATTGCAATAAAAGCCTTATGTAAGTTCTAAGTAGCTCTTTGGAAGACATTACTAACTCCAAATATAAATATTTCAATTTAATTGCTTTTTGGTTATCAAATTTTACTTATTTTTATTTGACTACAAAACTAGTGGAGGTGTTGCTCTACTAGAAAGACTCTAACCCTCTTGATGACCACACCATATCCTCTTTTTGTATTCCCTGGAACTAGAACGAAACTTGACAATAATAAATTGAATGACTAAATAAATGAAATAGAGATTAACATGTCTAACCAAATAACTGTGAGTAGAACAGAATATCATATATATATATTTCATTTTTGTTTTAGAAATCCTAAGTCTCTCGTTAATTTCTGAGTATATGTTATGCCTATACTGATATAATACATACCATAGTTATAGTGCCCAAAAGTATCAAAAGTTTACTGTGTAAAAAAAAGGAAAAATGTCTTAGTAAGCTATCAGATAGGAGTAATAAGTTCCAGTGTTCCATAGCACTGTAGGATGACTATAATTAACAATATTATATAGTTTCAAATAGCTAGAAGGAGAAATTGAATGTTCCCCCCACAAAGAAATGATAAATGTTTGAGATGATAGATGTGGTGGATGTGATAATTACTCTAACCTGATTACTATATATTTACATATTACAGCATCATGTAAAATTATGTCAGTTAAAAATTTTTTTAATGGAAAAAGGTTTATAATCCTTTGTATCATCGAGATGTAGTATTCTTTGGATTCACATAAAATGAAATGGCAAATCAAGAGTTATTGAGATAAAGCAGCCCTCAAATGTCTTTGCCGCACATTCATATGAAGATAATCTTAGTCTTTACTTCTTACTAACAGTCCCTGTTAAAAAATCTTCTATGTAAAAAAAAAAAAAAGTCATCTACGTAAAAAAATCTCTTTGGGACGAAGTCTCATTCTGTTCCCCTAGGTAGAGTGCCATGGTGTCATCATAGCTCACAGCAACCTCTAACTCTTGCCTCCACCTCCCAAGTAGCTGGCACAGCAGATGCTGCCACAATGCCCAGATAGGTTTCTTTTTTCTCCTCATATTTTTAGTAGAGAAGGGGTCTCACTCTTCCTTAGGCTGTTCTCCAATTCCTCAGCCTCCCAGGGTGCTAGGATTACAGGTGCCTGGCCCTATTTATGTAAAAATTTTAAGGACATCGCCTGGCATAAAGAAAGCCATTGTAAATGTTGTTCTATTATTATTTTGTCTTTTCCCTCTGAATTTTATTAACTGGCCATGTACCTGTTCTTTTGACCTAATTCAAAAGACTATAATAATTGAGGAGATCTGAATGTGTTATAATCTCCCCTCTGCTCCTTGACATTTGAGTGGGAACCTTCAAAGACTTAACCCACAGGAACGAATACTGCAGGTGGTTTCAACGCCACTCACCCTCTCTCTCTGGGGGGACATTTATGAGAGGGGTGGAATCTATCAGCACTCTTCAGATCCCCCGTGGAGGCTCATTCTCGGCACAGGGAAGGGCAGCTGGGTTGATTATGTCACCTGTGTCTGATTCTTTTTTACTTCTAACCTCAGGGCTGGCCTAGAGGCAAAAATAAGTAGTCTTGGTTTGCTTTTGCTATCTGCCTCCTTCCCTTTTAACATACTTTTCCCATACACCAGTATCTCCAAATCCCCATCTTTGTGTTGAACTAAAGACAGCTGGTGCAGAGATACAAATTTTATTTAGTAGACAAAGAAACCCAGTTAACATATATGGAAATTTAAGTATGATATTCTGTCATATAATTTCAATCTAATTAAACCTAATGACTGGCTGTACTTCCTTAGTAAACAGTGAGCCAAGCCAAATGTGCGAATTTCACCCTGTCTGCTCATGAAGTTAGACCCCTATTAAGATGAGCTTGCATAATTTTGGAATAAGTAGGGCTGTGTGCAGACACAGCTGCTGCAGCACTTCTCATCAGGGTTCTTTCTCTGGCAACAGCAGCGTTCCTCGACAAACTTTACTTCTAGTCTCGCTTAGAATAGCTCTTTCCCATATTTAAACAGAGTGTGTAGGGGAGGGGTTTCAATCCATTTCTTAGAATTTAAGCCAGATTATTTTATGGGTTAGTCATCTCTGGAAGTTATCAAAAAGAGGTAAAAATGAACTCTGGAGCCTTGATTTCTTTTATATATCTCTTTTATTATTTTGTCCATCAAGATTCATTTACGTAGTTGCAATGTTTTAATCCTATTTAAACTACGAATTCTCATCAACGATAGCAGTTATTACTGTTACGCTTTGGATCAAGGGGAACCGTGGCGTCTACGCTGAGGAGAAGAGAGGATTCTCGGATTCTTAGGGTCTCATCCCAACCTTTTGTGAAATTTACAACAACAAAACTTTCTTGTTCCATTTGCTGAAAGAACACTTTGCAAATACAACTGACTGAGATTATTATATGTATTATTTTAAAATAAACATTTTCAATACCAGTTTCCTGGGAGTTTTAAAAACTTTAGATGAGGGACAGAAAGCTATTCTTAGAATGTAAAAATCAGGGGCTACACTTCCTAATGTTTATCATGTGCCTGACACCGTTTTTAGCGTGTCACATGCATTGTCTCATTTTACCCTCCCAGCAGCCCTAACAGAGGTAAGTTCTAGTATATCCATGTTAAAAGTGAAGAAATTGAGGTTCAGGTTAACTTGTTTACCACTGCGTATCCATGCAAGGAGAATTCATGGTTTACATGACCATGAAGCTGTTCTTAACCTCTGATTTTGTCTCTTGGACACATCCTACATATATACGATGCTGGACTATAGCAGTTTGGGCAATAGACCAAATAATTAATTTCATATTTTGATTGAAAAAATACTTCTGATGTGGCAAAATACAAAGTTAGAACTTTACTTTTTGTAAAGTGTTTTGTAATTCCAGTTTAGTTTTGTCATAAGCCTTCTATCTCCCATGACTGTGTGTATAGTTGTCTTTTATTTTTTCCAAAAGCATTAAAAAATCAGGTAGCAAACCAGCTGAATATACCATACCTCTTGTGTAGAACACAAATCCTTTCAGCTGACTACATAAAAGTTCTTGGTGTTTTGTGCTTTTTTGGTGTTGAGGACTCTGGGATAAAGAATGAGAAATCTATAAATTTTTTCTTCCTAAAATCAGCGTTCTTTCTTTCTATTTCGTGCTTATTTTAGCTTTATCAATGCAAGTAAAATATGCCTGAAAATAAATTGAGTTAGTTATGAAGATTTCCTATCAACAGTTCCAGAGGTCAACAGGTTTTTCTGTCCCACATTAAGTATAGTAGTATCCACTTCACAGCAGCCACATTCTTTTAGCAATGGATCCTTGCATCCCATTTTGGCCAGGTCTGTGAAGGCAAGCCCTCTCGTGCTAGTCTTGGACTTACTACTTATTTATAACTGATAGCATCTCACAGGGGTTAGAGTGAGTAATGAGACCCAGCTTGTCTAGAAGTCCCTGAGTACAGGTACATCATAACATCTGACAAATAACATAGTTCTAGAGAAACAATGGAGCTTTACTAGTATTTCAACTTTGGAGCTTTACCAGTAGTTCAAATCAAGGGACAGATTTGCATGCAAGATCCAGCAAGGCTGCCAGGTCTAAAAGTGACTAAACTCTGTGAGGTCTGATGTCAGCACTCCCAGAAACTTTACAGTCCAAGGGACTTCACTCAGCTGGAATTCTAGTAGCCTTCGAGAAGCATTGAATTCATACTTAGGCAGAAGTCCTTTCACTCTTGTCTGTCTTTTATACTTCCTCCTGCCTATTGGTGGCCCTGGGATGAGAGGGTTGAACATAGGCCCAATTTCAGTAGGAAATAACATATTGATCAAAAACAATTATACCAATAAATGATAAGACGTAATCTGGTAAGGATAAAGACTAGTAATATTTTCTCTGGTTTTGTATTCCCCTAAAATGTTGCTAGGTGGAGAGTGATTTTTTCTTTGGTAGAAATATTGAAACTATTATCAAGTAATATTAACAACCACAATAATAATCATCCTGCTTGTGTGTAATGATGATACTACACAAACTTGCAAGATCTAATGTAACATGTAGTTAGTGCTGGGTTGTGAGGAAACAGACAGACTGTTCCTGAAGGGATTTATTACTGAGTGAAGTGCTTCTCCCTGAAATAAGCTGGTTTGTACTGTAAACTATGAAGTTTCAAGGCTTGCTAAGGAGCCAGTACCCTGGGACACATCCTGTAAGTCCCCAGAGAGCTCATCTTAAGCACTTGATGCCTACCCTCAAGAGTTCTGGAAATCTGGTACCATTTTACATACACAGTGACTACCATTTACTGCACATGACCACACGTGGTGCTGTGAGAGGCCTGGAGATGTGTCATGTTATTATCTGTATTTTATATATGAGTAAACTTCAAGGAAGAGAGGTAGATCTACTTACTCAAGATCAAGGTCATGAAGATTAAACATACCAATCCATCACTTTTTTCCCATTTGCCTATATTTATATATCTGTACATTAATCTGAACATGTCTTTTTATATGTATAAGTACACATATGTTATTAATCTGAAAAACGTGGTTTAGTCTGTCTATATCAGCTGTTCTCAACCTGTGGGTCATGACCCACAGGAACTGTATTAAAGGGCCGCGGCATTAGGAAGGTTGAGAATCACTGGTCTACATTGTTCTCATACTGATTTTAGTGGTGTTTTCCTTGTCTGCCTAATTAATATCACAGGATAGGAAAATATGTGGTGTGGCTGTCACTCCTTGTTTATTCCTTGTCCTTGGGATAAACAGTCAGCTGGTCAATCATAGCTATCCTTGCTGAGCCAAATTCAACCTCATTATCTTTCCTGCCCATCACTCTAGGCAGGCATAACTAATGGATTGGTACTGGCTCCCAAGTTACATCTCTTTGCCATTCTTGTGCTAACATTTTTTTTTTTTTTGTCTCAGCCACCTTCTCCTGCACAAGCATGTGTAACGTTTACCTCAACTCCCTTCTGATATCCAACGTGTATGACATCTTTACTTCCAAAGATCAGTGGTAACTGTGAACAAACACATTTCGTGGTGTTTTGGATTCTTCCCATGTGAATTCCATTTTGGTTTAATGTTCATTAGATAAAAGTTGATTCATCTCTAGTCTTTCTCCAAGAGGAAGCTTTCTTTGATGAGCCACACTGCTCATGAACATTTCTGCATCTTGATTTCTATTATTCAATAATTAGTTCATATCACATTTAAGAAATTGTATCCGAATATTTTATATCATTACTTATGTAAAATATTTAGTAAATTTGTAGATCAATGAGTCGCTATATTTTCTATCTAAACATTGCTAAAGATCACATATCTTTATTTTTTAGCCATGGTAATTTATTAAGAAAGGAAATGAACAAGTGGGAAGTCATCTAGACAACATGTAGTTGCCTTACAAGTCAGTTAGAAATGTCTGGGATGAAATGCATGGGGAGTTTCCTATTTCATTTTAAGATGATTACCTAGATACCAATAATTATTTTATCACCAGGCTATATTTTTATATATTACTTCTTCAAATCCAATTAGGCACTATCACTTCAATAATACCATAGAGTTCTTAATTTTAATTTATGAAACTCTTTGACCTATAGTTTTGTTAAAAGTACAGTAAAGGAGAGTCATCTGCAGCTTACCTCACCCACATCACGAGGCTGATGTTACGAGGTTTGCCACTTCTCAGGCACAGAAAAGCAGCACTGGCCGTTACATCCCCCGGGAGAGACCTGCAGATAGCAGGTGTACAAAAGAGGCCAATCGATCCCTCAGTGTCCTGAGACTGCCATTCCCTTTCAGCATTCAGATTACTGACTTTCCAGGGCAGCAACAGCCCCCTATAATTGATTCTCATAATGATTACACCTCACATCGTTAACAGAATCAGGTGGGTATTTGACAAATATTTAGGTTATTTTATCACTACGGGCAACATTACAGAACAGATAAACCTGCAGACATTCACAGGTTCAGTCCTGGCTCTGCTAGTTTGCGAACAACATGATCTTGGAAAATCTGTTTAACTTCTCTAGGCCTCACTTTTATCATCTGTTTAAAAAAGGACAAGAACATTATCAGCCTCCAAAGAATGTTGTAAGAATTTAATAATATAAAAGAAGTATTTATCAGAGTGTCTGGTAAGTAATAAGTCTGCAATAAGTTATAACGGTTCTCAAGTTGGAGCCAATATTTTCATTTTTTAGCCTGAGTTTTCTTACATAATGCCATTCTATTCATAAAATAACACTTAGACAAAATAGTCTAAGTTGACTATCTCTGTATTCAAACAGATATAAACTGAGGTTTATTTTATTTTGATGTTTTGTTCTTTAATTCTAAACCTTCTTAAATGAGAAAAGAAGTATGTATTTAGAATATACATTAGCCAAAAAGATAAAAATTAAAATCTTTTTAAATTCCACAAAGGGAAGTCACCATTATCATTTTGGTTTGTAACCTTTGAGCCTCCTCCTGTTCTTGTATAACAATACACGTATCTACTTTTTTTTAAATGGAATTATACTGCTCATGATGTTTTGTAATCATAAATACATTATGAACATCTTTATAAGTCCTCCAATATTATTTTAAAACATAATTCTAATGATCACAGTATATTCTTCGTGTAAACATAATGACATGTATTTAAGCAATGCCACCCTTCAGACGTTTGCCATTTGATTTCTTTCTCTCTTTGCCTCTCACTATTATAAACTACTCTTCAATGAATATGTCTTTAAATATCATTGTGGACATTGTAAGCCATTTCCTTGGGATAAATTTCTAAATATGGAATTATCTGATCAAAGGACATATTCTTTTGAAAATCATAACTGAACAAAGGTGTATACAGGTAAGAGTCTCCTCCCCACGCTGTCACTCATCCTTCCGGTTCTAATTTACTTTTCTGCTTGTTCCCTCTTCAATAATACTTTCCTAACTTTCCAGAGATTTATTTTTATAGTATATTCATGCAAACATAAACCTACGCTCTGTCCCTGCCCCTTTCACATAGATGACACATGAACTCCTTGCTTTCTTTTCTCAAAAGTGTGTTATTCTGATTTATGGCTGCACACAATTCTGCTGATGATAATGAAGGGTATATTTCATCTTCGGCTATAACAAGGTGTACTGTAATAAATAATAACCACTTACACAAATTATTTGTAGTTTTTAAGCATATCTGTTGAATAAATTCCTAGAAGTGAAATCGCTCATCAAAGAATATGTGAATTTATCATTTTATTAAATTTGCACCTTCCACCCCTTAGGGATTTCACCAGTTTACACTGCCACCAGCAGTGAATGGGTGTGGAGTGCTACCAAACTGTCAGATTTTTTGCTAAGCATTATAGGGGACAATGATGTCTGGAAATAGATGTAAATTTGTTATTTCTCTTACTAAAGTGAGATTGAGCACTATTCATAGGCACTGTTTGCCTTTGTGTTCTTTGCTTAAGGTATTGATTTTGATTTTGCCATAAGGCTGAGAAATGGGAGATTTTTTTCTAGTTGTATTTATCTTTTAATTTGCATGTTCTGGGTTTTAGGGTACTGTTACACATACAGAGGCCGTCCCCATCCTAACATTATAAATAAATTTACCACGTCTTTACACCCCAGCCCCTGCTCCTAAGACTCTTACAAGGCCGCAGCCGCCCTTTCCTCTTTTTCCTCCTCCCCCTTACATTCACATCTTTGATTTATTCGACTATCGTCCTGATGTAAGACATGAGGGGTGGATCCAACTTTATTATTTTTCTAAATTCCCTTGCTATGCAGGAAGCATTTCTCTCCTGTTCTAAAAGAATCTGACCTTCATCACATCCTGAATTCTAATTTGTTTGGCTCTGTTTCTGGAAATTGTTTCTCTGTTTTATTTTTGTGTGTGCCAATGCCACATTGCTTTATGATTAAAGATTTACTAAATTTTTATATCTGGTAGAATGAGTATGCTCTCACTTCTTTTTCTACTTTAGGATTTTCTTGGATAATATTTTTTGGTTTTCATTGATATAAACTTCAGAATTAGTTTGTCCAATTCTTGTTGAAAAGAAATGCCCTGTTAGGGGACACTAGTACTTTGAGATGAGAGTCTGCCAGCCTCCTCATTTGCCAGCAAATTAATAAATGTCTTTTTCTTTCTCCTCAAACCACTTGTCTTTGTTCTGCAGACATGGCTTCAGGGACAAGTACCAAACTTTCAACAATAGAGTTTAGTGGCCCTGGGTGGGCCCATCTGTGCCCTGGTGGAATGGAACTGTTCGAAGAGGCAGGGAGCAGCCTCAGGTCAAAGGTGCGGGCCTTCACAGGTAGAAGCAACTTCTTTTCAAGATTTGAGAGCAGGGGGTAACCCTAGCAACTGGTAAAGCCTGTGTTAGCTCCAAGGAACTCCTGGCTCTGTCTCTTCAAAGTAGATGCAGCTCCCTGCAACTCACACTGAATTGAGGAGAAGGACATGGATTTTGAAAGTAACCAGATGCCATGCGTTTTAGTGGGAGATAGGATGAGTCTGGATGGAGATCGAGAGACTGTTTTAGCCCCAAATGGCATTACAGGGTTAATCAGAACCTTTACAAGTTGTCTGCTCAGAAGGGCAGCACTGGTCCTTTGAGATGGGAGTCTGCCAGCTTCTTCATTTGCCAACAAATTCTCTTCTCTCACTTCTCTTCCCTTCTTCTAAAATAAAAGAAAATAAAATGCCCTTTTAGATTTTTTACTCTAATCACACTGCATTTATACATCACAATGAGAAGAACCGACAACTTTATAATGGCAGAGTCATCCTTTTCTAAGGATTTGGCAATGACCTGTCTTTCTATTTGGACAAGATTTCTCTGACCTTGTTCAGGTGTGTCGTGGTGTTTTCTTTATATATGTCTTAAACATTATTAAGTTTATTGGTACTTTTATGCTTTTTCTGTTCCTGTTTATACTTTTTTCTTTTATTATGTATTCTAGTTCTGTAACTTTCTTTAATATATATGTGTAAAAAGAAAAATTTTAGACAAATTACATTTAACAGAGTTTCATTGAGCCAAGAACAGTTTTCCAATTGGACAGCCCCCAGAACCACAATAGGATCAGGGACTCCAGGGCTGCCAGATGGTTGGATAATAGTTATAGACAGAAAAAGGAAAGCGACATATAGAAAGTGGAAACAAGGTACAAAAACAGCCAGATTGGTGACAGCTGAGTGCTTGCTTTATTTGAACCTGGTTTGAATAGTTGGCTGCCTTCTATTGAGTAAAGTTCAGTTGCTGTGATTGGCTGAGACTCAGATTTTTTACAATAGTAGGTTACAATTTGTTTTCATGTCCAGTTATGTTACAGTTCATTAGATATGGAGAAACCTTTAAGCAAAACTTAAAATATGTATAGAGGCAGCTTTAGGCCAAACTTAATTTATATAAAAGCTATTGATTTTGATAATAATTTTGTGTGCCTGAATGTTAGTGAATTTTGTCATTGTTTACAATAATTGATTTCCTTGTTTTTTCCAGGTATCAAGCATAACCTTTACAAACATAAATAGTTTTCACCTTCTCCATTATGACATTCAAGACATTAATTGTGTTCTTGTGCATAAAAGTACTGTTCTGAAGTTGTCATGCCTGACTTTATAAAGAATTTTATCACTGATAATAAAGAATCAAAATTTTGTTGGGCAAATACAAATGTATTCCTGTATTGTCTTCCTTCCTTCCTCTTCCCATTTTTCTTTAATTAAGGGAGACTGTTGAATTTTATCAAATGCTTTTCAGAGGCTATGTAGATGATCATATTATTCTCCTATGATTGATTATTCTCAATTTTGAATAATCCTTGATATTTTGTATTTTTATACTGTTAAATTGTATTTTGTAATATTTTATTTAGGATTTTGTTATTGATTGTCTTACATAAGATTCATCTTTACTTCTATATATATATTTATATACACACATATATATGCATGAGTATGTATAAATGCGTATTTTTTTTTTTTTTGAGACAGAGTCTCACTTTATCCTCCTTGTTAGAGTGCCATGGCCTCACAGCTCATAGTAACCTCAAACTCTTGGGCTGAAGCGATTCTTTTGCCTCAGCCTCCCGAGTAGCTGGGACTACAAGTGCATACCACAGCACTCAGCTATTTTTAGAGATGGGGTCTAGCTCTGGCTCAGGCTGGTCTTGAACCAGTGAGCTTAAGCAGTCCACCTGCTTCAGCCTCCTAAAGTGCTAGGACTGCAGGAGTTAGCAGCTGTGCCCGGCTAAACGTGTGTGTTAAAACATTTAGTCAGTTGTGGAGGCAACGATCACTTCACAGAAATAATTTAGAAGATTTCCTCCTTTCTCTATGTTGTGAAACCTGAAATAGTCTTCAAATTGTTTCTTCTCAAAGGGCTTGTTAGAAATCTGTGCAAATATTTTGGCCTAGTGCTTGTTTTGGATGGTAGCCCTTAGAAAGCTCTTTCTACATTTGTGATGGAACATGATCTATTTCATTTTCTGTTTCTTTGTAGTCAGTTTTGTTGATTACATATGCATGTTTTGCTTGATTGCCTGAAGAATTCTTTTGTGTTTAAATTGGAATAACATTTTAAGAATTTGTCTCAGTGAGGAATATTCTTCTTTCCACATTTTCCCCCTTGAATTACATTCTTACCTACTTGTATTTTCTGTTGTTCTTCCAGGAAGAAATAAATATGGAAGCTCTTCTTTTGCTGTATTTATCTTTTTCTCTCTTATCCTTAACCAACTCACTTTTTCAATTTCTTTCATACTTTTTTCCCTTCTCTCATACAGCCACTTAATTCCCTTGGTATGTTTTCTGTGATTTCGGTGTTCTCTGTAGCTTCTTCCAGTTTTGCCTTCATTTCTTGGATGGCTTTGTTTTATTTTTAGGTTTTTTTTGATGAATTCTAACAGCTCATATTTCATCTTCTCCTTTGGTCTTACCACGTCATTTATGAGGTCTTGGATTTCTGCTTTGGTCAAGTAGCATGTCAGGGGGGCGCAGGGAGGGGGAATGGAGTGAGGGCAGAGGGCATGTTATTTTTCTAATCCCTCTAATTTTATACCATAGACAGAGATTGCTTTCTACAAATGTACCTCCTCTGTGTGCGTTTCTGTGTGTGTGCGTGTGACTGCATATCATCACTTCTATAGATAGTTATGTTATTTTCTATTCCATCAATCAGCTGTATTTCCACATCATAAGAGTGTGCTCCTTACTTGCAGGAAAAACTTTAAGAGATTTTCTGAGATGCTTTATGAGCTCTCTTGGTGCCAGACCTATTCCCCAGTGTGGTCTCTTTCTAGGCTTGTTTTTACTTCCTCTTTTGTCACTCTCTCCTGATCTCAGTCTTTACCCCAATTTTAAAATCTGTAGATTATACTTATTTCCTGCTTTTGCTAAAAATGAATCTTCCAAGGCCTTACTTTTTCCATTCTCTGTATTACTGTTAGATTCTTACAGGAGGAGAATTTATTTCCCAAACTAATATTTTTCTAATTATTTAATTGGAATTGACTTGAAAAATATGATTATAAATCTTGTTAATCTGGGCTTAGTGTGCATCATAAGCTCACATAAAAAAAAATCAGTGTATTTGAAGTTGATTGCAAAAGTTCTAGCAAGTGAAGCTTCCATCCCCACCTTTACTGGAAATGTAAAAAGGAACTTTTGAAATAGGATCCATATCTAAATAAGGGCAATACAGTAAGTCCCATTTAATTTTGAAACTTGGCTATTCTTTCTTGAGAACAGGATAACTGGAAGAAAATGTAATTTTAGTACAAGATGACAATGTTAAAATCTCAGGAAGTTGTAAAAATAGACTAGAGTTATTTAAAAATTTGACCTATCCTTCTTTTATTGGCTTCTCTCAGATAAACTTTAGTTTTCTTGTCTTACCACCCAAAGTTCTGAGTTTGTTTCATTGTGTTTCACTGCTCAGTGAATAGCTGGGGTATACCAAATTTAAATTATTTAGATAGAAATTGGAATGATTTACTTTCATGCCTCAAAGGTAGGTTTAAATAAATATACAGTTAGAGAAATAAATCTCAATATTCCATAGCAAAGTAGAGTGACTATAGTTAGCAACAGTGTATGTCAAAGTAGCTAAAAGAGAGGAATTCAAATGTCCCAACTTGCAGAAATGATAAACACTCAGAGTGATGGATACCCCAAATACCCTGACTTGATCACCACACGTTATATGCATGTAACAGATACTCACATGTATCCTGTAAGTATGTCAAATATTTTTAAACAATTAAGAAAAAAGGACAGGTTGGGTGGCACCTGTGGCTCAAAGGAGTAGGGTGCCAGCCCCATATGCCATGCCGGAGGTGGCGGGTTCAAACCCAGCCCCGGCCAAAAACTGCAAAAAAAAAAAAAAAAAAAGGACAGGTTTAAAATTTGGCCAATCTTTCTCCAAATAAATTACCCATCTGTGAATTTCATGTTATGACCATAGAGACTTTGGTTGATTCTCAGATCATAAAGCTACAGTGTCTAAATATCGTAGTCGTATACAATGTTTAGAATAAGCAATAAGATTATATCCCCTCTTATGAGAAGATTACTTCTTTTTATGTTGAAAACCACTAGGATGATTAAAACTACCCAAAGTTTGTTAAATCTTGTTTTGGTTTCTTGAATACATTTGACCTATGAAACAAAAATTATTCTGCAGATAGAAAAGGAAATTATGTAATTTAGCTTTCATTTGTTTCATGGTCCTTCTTGGTGTGGTATTCTTTATGTTTCTGTCTTCTGTTGCTCCCAAGTTTAGTACAATGTGAATGGAAAATTAGAAGTATAGAATTTTCCTAGTTGATTTAGTCTGAGACTCTACACACTTAATGCCATTTAGTTGCACTATATGGTAAACACTGAAGAGGAAATGAAAGGCTAACTGAGCCAGCTGTGTTTATTTTCTGCTGGCTGCCCTCAGTCTCGTCTTTATAAAGAATCTTTTAATTATAACTGACCTCATCTAGCTATAGACTACTTTTTGATGACACAGATTATAAGCAAAATAGCACATGTGAGTAACTTTAGAAGAGCATAAGGCTTTTCATGTACGATTTCATCTTGACAAATAACTCTATACTCCAATTGTAGAATGCTTCATTGCAGTCTCGTTTACATTCATAAAACTGGTCAAAATAATTTTTCCAATATCTTTCTTATGTTTTAGAGCAAATGTGATATATTTTCAAATATATTTTCCTGCACGTCAATTGTCTCTTCTTTCAAGACATAATTAGAACAAATTAATGAATGAAGTCATGATGCTATCCTTCAGAAAACAACTTGAAGCACAGTTGCATTTTTTAAGTGACAAGGTACTTAATACTGGCAAATTGTGGAATAAGGGGTGTTCCTAGTCAGTCTAGGGTTGACTTCGTAGAGAGTGAATGAGGGCAGGTGTCCTAACCCACATACAGGAATTAAAAGACTATAGAGGATGAGTCTGTGTTCAATCTCATAGAAAGCCCAAAGTGGTAAAGCACAGTTGTCAACATCCAAAAGCAGACAAGATCTGGGCCAGAACTAGGCAAGTTCAAAGATCAGAATCTCCAAAAGAACAGAGATGGAAACGAGCAAGGAGAATTCATCAGATGTTAGATTATTAATGAATGAAGCAAAAATGTCTGCAGTTTAGCTTTATTAAAGCTTTTAGCCGCCTTTTGTTTGAAATAGTTGGCCTGTGTTAAGATATCACTAGAAAGTGTTACTGCCTGGAACCATCTTATAAAAAGTCATGACGACTTGAGGGTCTCAGAATAACATGGAAAAGCAAAGGTGAGCTTGGTTCTCAGTAACCTGGAAGGTGCTGTCATGAAGTAAAGAGGCCCTTTAGAGAAGCTCTTCTCTGAGGAGGGTGCTATGACCTGGGTTTGCAGATATCCAGAAGAAAACTTCTCCTTAGGAAAGGATGTTCATCTTTTCCATCATACTGAACTTCCAGGGTCCTTTTTTTGTTAATCTTCCTATAGTCAAAAGAGCATCTTTTGAAGATTTCAAAATTTCCGGCTTCTGTGAATCAAAGAGAAATTTATATTCTTACTAGGGACGAAACAGGTGTATAGTTAAGAAATTACAAGGAACCAAGTAAACAAACATTAGGATTTGTAGGCAGAACGCATGGCTATTTTGGCCATTTTATCTTATAGTACTAGCAAATTCCTACCAGTGAAGGGATGTTAGAAAATGGAACTTGTTTCATGTCACTCCTGGAGATCTCCCCTGTTTTGTTTCAGTGTTAAAGCTCTAAAACCCCTATTTGTAGACAGAAGATGCAGAAGTTGTATAATAAACTCTTGGTTCACAGTTTTGTTTGTTTATTCAAAGCTGTTTACATATGGCCCCATTTGACGACATACCCCGAGTTTTTTTGCAGAGTCATTAACATATCTGGAATTAAAATATTATGAGTGTAGAATTATAATTAAAAGTAGAATGAGACTAATGTATTAACAATAAATGGATATAAATTTAGAGCCTATGTGTTCAACACTATGCCATATGCTTTACATTTATGAGCTCATGACTTTGTAAATGTGGCCTATTTTAACCCATCTCTTCACACTCTATGTCCAGTGACCTACCATACCTTAGAGATGTGGAGTGAGAGTAGTTGGTTATATGTGTGAGTGCGTGCATGCCTGTGTGTGTGTGTGTGTGTGTGCATAAAAAGCACTAAACACTTCCTAAGTGTATTCAGTCATACCTACAATCCACAAGCAGTACGTCTTATGTTTCACTATTTTATTAATAACTGTACAACCAATAACTAATTACATGCTTGTCAACCAGGTAAGTAATAACTAAATAACCAAATAAACATAAGTAAACATAGAATGCAATACTTAAATGCTTGAAGCTAAAGATGATAAATGGTGAAAATTATTGCCTGGAGGTCCACAACCGAGTAAACTGAGCAAATGAATGTAGCAACATTAAAAGAAAAATCTAGACAATAATAAATGGCTGGTGGGCAACTTGGGTAACGGAAAGATGAGCAAGGCAGATGGGCACCAATGGGAGTGAGCATGGCAATAAAGTACAGAGGAAATCTGAGTAACCAACTCACGGGCCAGTAAGAGACATGGTAACTGTGGAAGATGGGAAGATATTCTAAAAAGTAACCAAAGGAACCAGGTGCCCTAGGGTGTCCCATCATCTGAAATGCTGGAAAAATCTGAGAACACCCAGGAGTTCTCTTCTCTTCCTTTGTCTTCCCTTCCCTTTGTTTTGCTGGCCTTGGTCTTCATTAATACTTCAATTTTGTATAGTGGTTGAGCTTTTTATTATATGTCTGTATGGAATCACAGCTGGATTTGAATCTAAGTTTTGCCATTGACGGGCAACATGGTATTGAAATGTTTGGAACTTTCACTTTGTTTATTGTTGTTTAGATAGATGTAAAAATGTTTCCTACATTAACATTGTGTAAACGTGAGCAAAAGAAATAAAACAGAGGATGTAATGTGTCTACTAGGAATCCAGACACATTATGGATGGACAGGAGTAACACGGTTGTTATAATTAAATGAAGTTCCTGTTCCCTTCATTCTTCATCTAGTCTGTTTGTTGGAATGTTTGACTAATACAATAGAGCAGGGGCTGGAAAATAGTAGACTAAACTTTTATAATTTAATATGCTCCTTCTCAGATTTGTTTATGAATCTGAACTCATTGAGTCTCTGGCCACCCAGATTATTCAAAGGCAGTATTAGTCGTCAAACTACTTCTAACTCTGAGAAATTAAATAGAGAGTGAACCGCACTAAGTATTTCTGTCTGAGAAATAATTTAGTACCTTTGAGCTAAGATTGCTGATATTTGAATCATATCTTTCCCACTTACTACCTGCATAACCCCGGGTAAGTTAGGTAACTTCTGAGCCTAAGTTTCCCCATCTGTAAGACAAGTGAAATAGTGCCCACCTCTCCAGTTTATAATGGAGAACAGATGCGTGTAAGCAACTGGACCAGTGCTGGCTCATAGCATGCATTCAAAAAGTAATTATGGCAAATTAGACTTAGTGTTATTCCTGATTTCCATTATTTTGTTTTCTAAATGCAAGATTAATGATGCTGATGATAAGCTGGGTGCTATGGCTCACTCCTGTAATCCTAGCACTCTGGGAGACGGAAGTCGGTGGACTGCTTGAGCTCAGGAGTTGAGCTTGAGCAAGAGTGAGACCCTGCCCCTACAGAAAAATAGAAAACTAGCCAGGCAGAAAAACTAGGTGTGTGCCTGTAGTCCCAGCTACTTGCTACTCGGGAGGCTGAGGCAGGAACATATTTTGAGCTTAGGAATTTGAGGTTGCTGTGAGCTATGGTGACGATGATAGTAGTCATTTATTCAGACTTAGCAGGGACCAGATACTGTGCTAAATACTTTTGAATGCCTTATCTCATTTAATCCTCATAGCAAACCTGCATGGTAGGTGCTATTGTCACCCATTTTACAGCCAATACCACTGAGGCTTAACAGTATGATTAAGTAACTTGACCAACTCATACAAGTAGCAAAGCCACTACTAGAACCCACAGAGAGGGGACAATCTTAGAAAAGGTCACTTTCAGGGCAAGCCCGGGGAATTGCACGCCACAGGCACAGCCGGTCTCTCCACCCTTGTCATTAGGATCTTGGATCCTCTTTGGTAGCATAGAACGAACGGCAAGTAAAGTAGGTCAGAAGGTTTTGACGCTCTCAAAATTCTACTGAATCTGTAGTGCTTGATGTAAATTTTCAGAATTTCTTCTTCTAATGAGGAATCCTGTGAACTAGAGCCATGCACATAGGCCCCCAAGCTTTCCGTTTCCTCCAGATTCTACATTTGAATATTATCCGTCAACCCGTTGTGCTTTATTTTAAAAACCACTCCATATACAGATGCCTAATATTTCTATTTAGATAATATAGGGTAGAATTATTAAAAAGGCATGCATTTCCAAATCATCAATTTTACTTGTCATTTTGAAACAAAATACATAATATTTAATATTTCACGCATGATGGGAGACTGTGTGACCTTCGGAAACTTACTAAAGCTCTCTGCATTTCATTTTTCTTACCTCTAAATAGAACGAATTGAGATGAGTCTCTGTTAAACTTTGAAATTGTAGAACTCTTGACACAAAAAAAGTTGTTATTCATCTATGGGGCTATTTCGGAATAGGAAATCTCAATAGAAAAAAATAAAGTCTAGACTTTTATTTAACCTTTCATTCTAAAATATTCTTCAGATTTACTTAATAACCTACTGTTAGGAAAGTGAGCCTGAAGAGGAAAGAAAGTAATCTGATTTAAACATTTTGTATTGCAAAAAACACAACCTTGCTAACGGTTTTACCTGGCAGAGAGAGTTTCATCTTAAAAATGAAGTGTTTATTAACCCAAATTAATGTCTACGTTAAGGGATTATCTGTCAACATGATAAAGTGAAGTAAAAATTTCCAGTCTCTTGTAAAGAGAAATTGCTTAGGGGTAGGAGGATTTAGCAAGATGACGACTAATACTATCACTTAGAATAGCCGTTCCTATCTGGAATTCTGCCTTTCAAGTCAGTTCATTCACTCATTCAGTCTCGTTTATTTATCAAACATTTTTTAAGATGTGTTTGTGCTGTGTCAGGTCCATAATTTAGTGGCGAGGAGTATACCGATCATTTTAATGTAGCTTTTAAAGGCTCTAATACAGCTAACCTCAGGGTTGTTGGCGAGCAAAGGACATCTGATTTAGCTGTCTGAGGTCATGGGATCTCCACCAGGGAACTGCATGCTTGGATTAGGTTTGAAGATGAATAGACTAGTGCTCAGTGATGCTTAGTTGAATGACAGAAATGGTGGAACAGGAAGTCATGGAGACAAGAGCATGACCATTTGGGGAATGCAAGTATTTGAATCAGGCTTGGGCATGGGGTATAGGGTAGTTTTTATCAGTGTGGCTCAGAATCACCTGGTGGTCCTCCTTATATATGCAAATTATGGGTCCTACCCTACCTCCATGGAATTAGAGCCCAGGGGATCTTGGGCATATTAATAAGCATTGCACTCCAAGGTGGATGGTTGCATATGATAATGTTTAGGAACTACTGACATATTTTATATTAGAAAGTGATTGAAGGGAGCCAGCAAGGAGCCAGCTCTTGAGAAGAATTGAATGACACGCTAAGGATTTTACCTGGATTTTAAATGAATCGACTTTATTTGCATTTTATCATGCTGTGCTTTGAAATCATAGATTGTCTCCAGTACTTTTCAGATACAGCAGTGGCAGATTTTGTGGGGTAAGCTTCTGTATGAAATGTTTGTAAGTTAGCTGTTTATAAATTAGGGGGAAATTAAATGTTTTATCTTGGGGGTAAAAGACTAACCTTCAAAATCAAACTTGTAGCTATTTTATTCTTGTCCCTAGACCCAGACTTTCTGTGGCTGGTCATCAGAGATCATATGGCAAGAAGAAAGAGATTAATATACTGTACATATGTATTAACTTCACCTTGTCTGATCCATATACCCTCAACCCTGTTCAACTGATTCTAATCAGTCAATCTACGTATTTTGCATATAGTCACAAGACTGACCAGGTGGGAAAGAGGATATAAACTGATGTTTATACCTAAGGGAAGCAATACCCTAAAACTTCCCTGAAAAAATTTTGGGGGGTAAGACAGGAGCTCTGTCTATGAATCATTCAGAATGAAAGCTGATAATTTCTACTTACTAGTTTTAAAATATGACATTTACACTCAATTCAAAACCTGTTAATTTAAATTATTTAAAAAATTTCTTAGTATATTTATTATAACTTTTTCTACAACAAAAATAATACTTCCCCTCTTCAGTAATATGTGGTGTTGTGTTTAAGAAATCATATCTAATAGTCTACAAAATATGGTACATTTTGCCACACAATAAAAGATTAATATTTAGGGTCAAGGTTTAACTTGTTAAAAAATATAATGAAGTTTCTGTATCTAGTTTTTCTGGGAGTTTGGGTCCTCTGCTGGATGTTATAAAACTTTCTAGCTTTCCTTTTTTTCATGAGAAGTTTTTTAGGTCCACACGAGTTCTAGAATTCCCGGGACTTTTGCCTTCCTAATGCTGCGGCCCTTTAATACAGTTCCTCATGTTGTGGTGACCCCCGCCCATAAAATTATTTTCGTTGCTACTTCATAACTGTAATTTTGCTACTGTTATGAATCATAATGTAAATATCTGATATGCAGGATGGTCTTGAGCAACCCCTGTGAAAGGGTCGTTCAACCCCCAAAGGGGTCGCGACACACAGTTTGAGAACCTCTGCTTTAGAGGTTACATTGAATGGAAAAATTTGTGTTCAGATTGAGTGCCATATTTTAATAGTTTCATGGAGTGTGTGTGTGTGTGTGTGTGTTAGTCTGTTTTTATGGTGTTGCAACAGAATGCTAAAGACTGGGTAATTTATAATGAACAGAAAGTTATTGGCTCGTTGTTCTGGCCCCCATGACTGTGGGTCTGCCATTTTCTTGCTGCACCTTCTCCTGAAGGAAGGACAAAGAAAGGGTGAGAAAGAGCAAGAGGGAGCTGCACTGGTTACCATATAAGGAACCCACTCTGGTGGAAATGGCCACTCTTGAGATAATGACGTTAATCCTTTCATAAGGATGGCAACCTCATAGCCTAGTCTTCCCTGAAAGGTTCCACTTGGCAACACTGTTGGATGGGGGATTAAGTTTCCAACACAGGAATTTTGGAGAACATGTCCAAACCATGGCACCGTGTCGTAACCAGCTGCATACGTCCTGCCCATTCAGGGAGCTGTAGTCTTCAGATGAAACTTTAGAAATTGATGGTGGAAATTCATTTGAGAAACAAGATACTATATTTTAAAAAAACAGAAACAAACAAACTTAGTTCAGATGGATCCAGATTTGCAACTTGGGCTCATTAGCCACTGATGGGGACATCTTATTCATCAATTGATGCTTATTTTAGTTATCTTTGTGGTATAATTAAGTACCTTTGAACTGGACCCATTCATCCCTGAGGCAGGTTAGTGTTACTGGCATTTGAATTGCCTCCTTAATTCAGTTCAAACATCAGTTTTCAATCTTCCAATTCTTTTGCTGTTTAAATTAATCAAATGAATTAAAAATGAATAATTACTGGCTCTGTTCCTATAGTAACAAGTGTCACATTCTGACAACTTCAGAAACAAGTTTGGTTATTTTTGGCCTTCTTTGTTTACCCTCTTCAAAACCATGGATGGAAAATGCATTTTATTTTTCCTTTATTATTTAATAAGTCCTTTTTAGGAAGCAAAGTCAGAGTGCTCTGGAGGATAAATTAGGGCTCAAATAAGATCATTTTAAAGTTGGCATCAATGTTAACTTAAGGAAAACAGATTATATCTTAGCTTTCCATTTCTTTAAAGACTATGATGGTTTGGATATATCATTTCTTTTGTATCTCTTAGAAAATCATCACAGTTTTTACTTGAAGAAGATAAATGTGGTTGTAACAACAGAACAATTAAAAGTAGTTCTTCAAAGTTAATTTTCAAGTAATATTTATTAAGTGCTTAAGGCATGCCAGGCTCTGAGATGAGATCTGGAAATACTAGTTTTAGGGAGAAATACAATTTTTTGTGGATGACTTTACATTTAAATCTGGTTTGGAAAGAGCACATTTCCTACCTGGGCTACACTAGGGTTCCAAGTCCAAACATATTGCAGTCTTATAAATTCTAAATTCTCAACTGTGTATCTGAGGACTGAGGTAAAGGGAAAGAGAAGGGAAGAGATCTTTGCTATAATTATTGTCAAGAAGTAAAGGGCAAGGGGAGGGATGAAAGGAAGGAGAGGCCATAGATTATTCTTGGTTAGGCAAAGTCAGTGTTTAGCATTATTGTCTTTGCAGGAGGTTAAAACTATTCTGTTTCCTAAATAGGAGTTAGTTATATCAACAATGCTAAAAACAAATGCAAGTGTTTATGTGTGCATGTGTATGTGGGAGAATTAAAAATTATATATATATACACAGTTCTATAACAATATATATATTTTTAAAAATCACCACCGTATACAAAATTTTGTGACAACAGCCACAGGATATTAAGGAGAAAATAGGGTTGGGGGTAAAACACTAAAAAACATAGTGGAAAATAATAAAGATAAGAACCTAATAAAAATGGGAGCACACCTTTATGCATGTTAACTGGCTAAGGCATACATAATTATTACAATAAATATGCTATTTTACCTTGAAAAAGACCTGATGTTGGATATTGGTGGCAAATAATGGAAGCATTGACACCTGTGAGTTGTTGTGACTTGATAGAAGAAAAATTACCTAAAATTGGGCAGAAAGTTTTAACCCCAGACGTTGAGAGGGACTCGAAACCCACTGGGATAGGAGGAGAATGTGTGTGTCCTTTGTATCCTTAAACATCTCAGTTCAAGTTGGCATCACTTCCCACAGACAAAATTATGCAGAAGCAAATGTGAAATTTGTTTTATGCTCAGATTGTTCCCTAATATATGAATGGCCTTGAATAAATTTGTGTTTTGTAGTGAACACGACAGCATGTGGAGGTATATTTCCCTTCCCTTCCAGAGTACTCACCCTGTCTTGATTTTGGCACTTCTGTCCTGCTTGTATTCTGGTTATTTGCCCTTATCATTTTCACAATTTGGCAAAGCAGAGCAAAGGCTGTGTTTGACATGGCTTTGATCTTTGCAGTACATGTCTAAATAACTTGTAGATGAAAAGCATCACTAATACCTGTTGAACAAGTCATTGTTGACTGTGTAAGAGATTGAGGCACAGGTCAACAGATTTGAGGAAGTCAAGAAAGGGAATTTTCATTAAGGCTATAAAACATCTGATGGTGTGTTCTGAGAAGCTGTGTTTATTAAGAGCATGTAGTGAATCCAGACACTTCGCAGGTGTGAGGTGCAGACAGGTAGACGTGTACTCAGTGGACACACTCAGAGCAAAGCAGAGAGCAACTATCTCCCTCTGGAATAATTTTGTAGTACAGCCAGGTTGAAAGGACGTAAGGTGTTCTTTGTTAGAGGAAAAAGTGTAACAGAGGAGCAGCTTGAGTCGTAGGTTTAGGAGATGCTGTATCACCATATGTGCTATAGTTTTCTTTGAATAAATACTGGATTTTAAACTTACTTCCATGAAGCCTTAGAATGCTCTAAGGAATCCTCTCAAAGCTGTTGGGAAGGAGAGGACAAAGATGAGAGCTTTAGGCTCGGCGCCTGTGGCTCAACGGGCTAAGGCGCCAGCCACGTACACCTGAGCTGGCGGGTTCGAATCCAGCCTGGGCCCGCCAAACAACAATGACGGCTGCAACCAAAAAATGGCCCGGCATTGTGGCCGGCGCCCGCAGTCCCAGCTACTTGGGAGGCGGAGGCAAGAGACTCGCTTGAGCCCAGGAATTGGAGGTTGCTGTGAGCTGTAATGTCACGGCACTCTAACCAGGGTGACAGGTTGAGGCTCTGTCTAAAAAAAAAAAAAAAAAAAAACAAATTACTACTACAAGGCTATAGTAACCCAAAACAGCATGGAACTGGTATAAAAATAGACAC
Source organism: Perodicticus potto (assembly GCA_963574655.1). NCBI lineage: Eukaryota > Metazoa > Chordata > Mammalia > Primates > Lorisidae > Perodicticus > Perodicticus potto. The sequence continues at coordinate 40,008 of CAUYRH010059306.1, forward strand.
ACAGATCAATGGAACAGAACAGAGAACCCAGGAATAAAGCCATATACTTAAAGCCAACTGATCTTTGACAAAGTTGACACTGAGGAAAGCACATTCTTCTCAATAAATGATGCTAGGAAACTTGAATAGCCATATGCAGAAGGAGGAAACTGGGTCCCCATCTCTCACACTATACAAAAATTAACTCATGATGGAGTAATGTCTTAAATGTAAGACTTAAAATAAAAATCCTAGAAGAAGGCTCAGCACCTGTGGCTCAACGGGCTAAAGCGCCAGCCACGTACACCTGAGCTGGCGGGTTCGAATCCAGCCCGGACCCGCCAAACAACAATGATGGCTGCAACCAAAAAAAAAAAAAAAAAAAAACGGCCGGGTGTTGTGGCGGGCGCCTGTGGTCCCAGCTACTTGGGAGGCAGAGGCAGGAGACTCGCTTGAGCCCAGGAATTGGAGGTTGCTGTGAGCTGTGATGCCACAGCACTCTGTCCAGGGTGACAGCTTGAGGCTCTGTCTCGAAAAAAAAAAAAAAGAAAAAAAAATCCTAGAAGAAAACCTAGGAAAGACTTTTGGACATTGGCTTAAGTAAAGAATTCATAATTATTCAGTTAAAAAAAAGAATTCATGACTAAGATCCCCAAAACAAATTAATGAAAAATTTCTGACAAATGAGACTTAAATGGGAGAAAATATCCCTAAACTATGTCCAACAAAGGACTAATATCCAAAATCTACAAGGAATTCAACTCTGCAAGAAAAAAGCTAAACAACATCCTTATTACATGGGCAAATAAATGCATATGAACAGGCATTTTTCAAAAGAAGATATTTAGGCTCAGCACCTGTGGCTCAAGTGGCTAAGGCGCCAACCACGTACACTAGCGCTTGCATTTGAATCCAGCTCAGGCCTGCCAAACAAAACTGACAACTGCAACCAAAAAATAGCCAGGTGTTGTGGCAGGCACCTGTCATCCCAGCTACTTGGGAGGCTGAGGCAAGAGAATCACTTAAGCCCAGGAGTTGGAGGTTGTTGTGAGCTGTGATTGATGCCACGGCACTCTACCCAGGGCGACAGCTTGAGGCTGTCTCGAAAAAAAAACAAACAAACAAGGAAACAAACAAATAAAAAAAGCCCCCCAAAACAAAAGAAGATATTTAATGACCAACAAACATATGAAAGTATGCCGAACATCACTAATCATCTGGGCAACACAAATTAAAACCACAATGAGATACCATCTTACTCCAAATATAATGGCCATTATGGAACAGTCAAAAACAATGGATCTTGGCTCAGCGTTGATCTGTGGCTCAACGGGCTAAGGCGCCAGTCACGTACACCTGAGCTCGCGGGTTCGAATCCAGCCCAGACCCGCCAAACAACAATGGTGGCTGCAACCAAAAAATGGCCGGGCATTGTGGGGGGCGCCTGTAGTCCCAGCTACTTGGGAAGCAGAGGCAGGAGACTCGCTTGAGCCCAGAAATCGTGGAGGTTGCTGTGAGCTGTGATGCCACAGCACTCTACCCAGGGTGATAGCTTGAGACTCTGTCTCAAAAAAAAAACAAAAAACAAAAAAAACCCAATAGATCTTGGCATGAATGCTATGAAAAGGAAATACTTATACTGTTGGTGATTAATACAATCTCTATGGAGCTCAGTATGGAAGATTTCTCAAAAGAGATTTACCATTTAATCCTGCAATACCACTGCTGGGTGTGTACACAGAGGAAAATAAATCATTACATTAAAAAGATACCTATACCTACTGATATGTTTATTACAGCATAATTCAGAATTGCAAAGATATGGAATCAACCAAAGTACCCATCAAATTGATGAGTGGATTAAAAAATATTATGGTGTGTGTATATTATATATGTGTGTGTGTGTGTGTGTGTGTGTGTGTGTGTGTGTGTCATGGAATACTACTCAACAGTAAGAGAGAATGAAATGTCTTGCAGAAACTGGATGGAACTAGAGGCCGTTATCCTAACTGAAGTAACTCAGGCACAGAAAAATGCTACATTTTCTCACTTTTAAAACTGGGAGCTAAATTCTGGTTACACAAGGGTATACAGAGTGGTATAAAGGACATTGGAAGGGCAGGAGGGGTGAGGGATGAAAAATTACCTATGGGATACAATGTACACTATTCAGTTAAGGGGTATACCAAAAGCCCACTTCACCACCCTATACTATATACATATAACAGAATTCAACTTGTACACCTAAATCTATTGAAATAAAGAATTTTAAAAAAATCTTTTATTTGAAAATATCCATATATACACAGACAATAATATACTATACATTATTTTTAAAAGGATTCAAATGATACCCTCATAGTACACTTACCTAGGTAAGTAACTAAGAGAAGTACAACAACTGAAAAAACCTCAGGCTGGGTGAGATGGCTCACGCCAGTAATCCTAGCACTCTGGGAGCCCGAGGCAGGTGAATTGTGTCAGTTCACAGATTCGAGACCAGCCTGAGCCAGAGAGAGGCCTAAAAATAGCCGGGCGTTGTGACAGGCACCTGTAATCCCAGCTACTTGGGAGGCTGAGGCAAGAGAATTACTTGAGCCCGAGAGTTTGAGGTTGCTGTGAGCTATGACACTGTAGCACTCTAACGAGGGTGACAAAAGTGAGACTGTCTCAAAACACAAACAACAAAAAAAAAAGCAAAAAATCTCAGATGTTACTCTCTTACCTCCTTATTTCATAATTGAGACTTAGATTGAAAAATTTATTCAAGCCCATTCACCTGCAGGTGGTAGAGCCTTCCTGGTTGCCTATTCAATTTTTCTCATCAGTAATTCTTCATCAAGATTGTTTTACAATAATTTCTTACTACCTCAACTAGAAATACATGTAACACAACTCCAGCCCTAGACAAGCGTTAAGTATGTACACACACACCCTCATAAACATGACTGTGTGTGCACAAGAAATACTTTCTGTGTGATACTAAATTTGTGTGGTTATTTCTAACTTTATTTTTTCTAAAATGTGCAAACAGGTCATACCTCATTACGTATGATTTTGAACATATGTTTCTTACCAAATGGCATCCAATTTCATGATACATCCCAGATACAATACATTCCACCAACTAGAAATCAAATGGTTAAAAAAAAGATTCTCTAAACCGCTATAGTTGGGGATACAGAAGTAGAGAGACTAGGAATATTTAATAGTATTATAGAGGAAGCAGTTAATGGTAAGGGGATGTTGTGTGAGTGTGTATTTCTCTATCTACTCAAAGTGGGTAGGAACCTGCTTTAAATTGTATCTCAGTCACTTCTTGACAAAACATTTGTAAAATCCTCCTGCCTTCACAGCAGTACTTTAGAAGTGCCCGCCATCAAGAGAAAAAGACAAAACTACAGTACTGGCAGCAAGCATTTTACAGAGCATATTGTAGGGAAGCAAACATTTAACAACTTGAAATTATTCATACTTAATGACTGAAGCTGGCATTTTACATGTATGAAGATTAAGAAAACAGTCTTTATGTAATAAAAACAGAACTATATGGAGCTAAAGAAAAGGATCAGAACTCTGGACTATCCAAGGAAACCAGCAATCAAAACTGGACCAGAACAAAGGTTCTACTAGCTAGCAAAAATTAGTTCCTTGTCAAAGAACAAATAGAAATTGGTATCAGAGGCTTCCTCCTTCTTCAGTAATCAGTCACAGTGTACTATATAGAGCATTATTATTGTACTTTCCAGACTGTATTGCCTATCTTACTTATTTACTTATCTGTCTTAAATGGAAAATGTGTCCAATTAGTATGTTCTGGAATTCTTACTACCTCTAGAAAGTAGTTATGGTAAAATTGATTTTTCTACTTAAATTAAAAGGTGACAGAAGAAAACGACACTGAAAAAAACAGAAATTTTCTATAAGGAACAGATACAAAGATAAAATACACTGATTTATAACATGTGCTACCAAGCAGTACTTACTAACATTTATTGGCCTCCTTTCTCTATTTAACAGATACAGGTTTCACATAAGTATTTTACTGGTATCCTGAGGTAGAGTCATAACACCTTCCAAGTCATATCACAGTTATCTGTCATTCTTATATTATGGATATCAAAGAAATAAATCATGAGGAGTATGCAAACAACAAATCTTTTGTAAATGTGTATTTTAGTTAGAATAGATTGGTTCACACACGGTGGGATAACAGTCAGAGGTTTTAACTTGAGAGGTGTTACAAATCAAATTATTGACCCAGCTCTCAAGAGACTGATTTTGCATTTTGTGCAGAACCCAGGATATTGTACCCTGGTTGACTATGATGCAAGCATCCTAAAACACAGACCCAAGAAACTAAGCATACTATAAAAAAATTTTTTAATAAGCAATTATCAATATACTTAAAAACTGCTCAAAAGTCCTACATTGCGTTAAACACTTTACATGTATGATCCCACTTAATCAGATATAGAGTAGGCAGTAATATCACCATCTCTCAGATGGGGAAACTAAAGCTTTTAGAGGTGAGGAAGATTGCCCAAGTCATATAATTATTGAGAGTTATTAAATGACAAGTGGAATGGAAACTCAAGCTCACTTTAGCCCCATTACAAAAAACATGCCTTTTGGTAGAGATACATGCAGTTAGAATTTGCTTACTATGCTAATTCTTTTGACCTTAAAAACAGGCGTTTACTATACCACTACCAGAGATTTTTATAAATTCTATAGAATTTATATTCTATATTTAATAGCAATTGGTACCAGAACCTATTTAATACAGACATTTCTCTTAGGTTCTCTTTTCTCCTCTGCCTTCCAATTTATTCTAGTATATGGGTAATTCATAGATTAATAACCCTATAATTCAACATTTAATCATTTCATTAAAATCACTCCCTTATAATTTCTTCAAGCTAAATTCTGTAATCACATTTAACTTGCCCACCAATACTCCAAACCCACCAACCTTTTCATCTCATAATATTTCTTATATAATCTCTTATTGCGTCACCAAAATCATTTTAGACTTTAACAAAATTAAAACTTAATTTAGGTACTTAAAAAGAAGAGAAAATTATTTTTGCTAATGGCAATTAGTTCTTTAAATTCTCTCAATCAAGTAGGGTATGTTTTGAAGAAGAAAAAAAGAAACAATCTAACTCACCTGTAACATACCAACAATTTCTACCTTATTAAAAAAGATAAAGGAGTGAAGTGTTGATAACATGTTTTCTTCAAAAACCGAAGGAGTAGGTAGAACCATATCTTGTATACACTGAACTCTGTATGTCTGATGAATTTTTTGTTTCAGCTCAGGATCTGATATGGGAATCACTTCTTTAAATTTGGCTGTTTTCGTTAGAAATTCCCTGTGTTTTCGTGGCTGAGATAAAGCAGGATCATATTCTAAACACCCAATGACGTCCATTATACATTCTTCAGAGAACATAACTTCAAAGAGAGCAGTTCCATTCAAGAGGAAGATGCCTTTGATAATTTCATACAAGTGATGCAGTCCTTCAATATTTTCCAAATCCTCACAAACATGAAAAAGCTCTAAGAGCTTTTTAATATAACCCTCATTTTCCAGTGCCAGTGCAAGTTTTTCACGACGAAGGGGGGATGGTAAAGATGATGCCACAA